>JALRML010000064.1:0-91242 GCA_026120125.1 Pseudocercospora vitis
TACTAATATAATAAAGTATCGAGATATCTAAAATATAGATATATTTAATTTAGAACTCTATTAGAATAACTATAGGATAAGGTTATAATAGATTTTATTACGAAACTCCTAAGGTCTAAAGATAAAGCTATAGAGCAATAATATAATATAATACTTATTATAGTCGATAGGCTTATAAAATATATATACTTTATTTCTACGTATAAGATATATATAGTAGAGTAGCTCGAATACCTTATACTAGATAGACTAGTATAATACTATAGTATTCTAAAGGCGTATATTACTAATAGAGATAAACTCTTTATATTAAATTACTAGAAAACGCTTATAGTAACCCTTAGGATTAAATATAAGCTATTAATAGTATACTATCCTTAGATAGATAGATAAACTAAGAGAATAAATTAAACTCTAGAATAATACTTAAGATACTATATTAATTACGTATAAGATAATTAGGCTTTACTATTACCTATAGTATAACTTATACTAAATAATTAATAATCTAAGACTATAAAAAAATACTATTCTTTACTAATTTTAAAAAGAATCTACGACTATTTAAGAAACAAATATTATAATATCTATATATAGAATTAGTAATAATCGCTTTAGAGAATCTAAAGAAGATATACGAGAATCTACGATAAATAATTCTTAAGTCTTAGAAATAGATTATAGGACTATATAACGCTAAAAGAAAAATAGCGCCTTAGCTTAAAGAGGAGAATAAAGTCTATCTTTTTATAAGAAACCTAAAAACCTAGAGATTAACTAAAAAATTAGACTATATAAAGGTTAGGCTATTTTTAATTAATAAGCCCTAAGGACTATATAACTACTAACTTAAACTACTAGCTAATACGAAAATCTACCTAGTATTCTATATATTTTTATTAGAATCTACTAATGCCGAAATACTATACTAGGAGATGTTCTACTTTTAGCTAAAAGAAAAGAATAAATTTAAAGTCGAAAAAATTCTAAACTATAAGAATTAGAGATATCTTATTAAATAGAAAAGATACGATTATACTAAAGCTATATAGGAACTAAAGGAAAATCTACGAAACTATTAGTAGAAAATATAAGAATACTATAGAGGAAAATAATACTTTAGCTTATAGATAATAACTTAGAGATCTTCTAAAAATCTTCGTTAAAACTCTTAAATATATTCTAGGTACTAGAGGAGAGATTTAACGCTAGATCCTTAGTCTATATCTCTAGTAGAAGCTTAGACGCTTCCTTAGCCTTCTATTTCTTAATACTCCTTTCCTTTATAGTAATCGCCTCTTTAGCGTAGCGATTAATTAGATCTATTTATTAGTAAAGATACTCTTCTTATATTCTTATAATTCTTAAATTCTTAAGGGCCTTCTTATACGCTTATATAGCCTCTTTCTATATAGAACGAGACTCTTATATCCTTTAGTAAAGATAAGCTTTCTCTTTCGCTAACCTTTTAAACTCTAACTAAGTTACTTTTACGTTATAGCGCTAACTATAATAAAGATATTCGCTATACTTTCTAGACTAGAGATAGATCTTATATATATAACTATATTTCTTATAATAAGAATATTTCTTTACTATCGTTTCGCTAGCGGATTCGATAAATTTATAAAGATAGTAACGACGGATAGTACTAGAAACCTTTTAGTATTTAGGCATTATAGAAAGCTATAATAGTTTACGAAACTAGGATAGTCGTTATAAGTAGTTAGTTTTAGGACGAAGCTAAGCTAGAAAGGGGATTATATTATAGATCGTTATACCTAATATTTCTTATAATAAATATATAAATAAAGTAATAAATAATATTACGTATAAAGAGTACTTAGTATACTTAGTATACTTAGTAGTACTAAGCATACTAAGTACTCTAATTAGAATAGAATCTTCTATATATTTAAGAACGTCGAGATGCCTTTATAGCTTTAAGGTATTTAACTTATATTACAAACTTACTAATTAGAATTAACACCTTGTTCTTAATTATATCGCTCCGCTCCTATCTACTAAGTACTCTCTAAAGAATAATCCTTAACTATATAGTCTACTATACTCTCTTAAGCTTAGTAGAAGAACGAGTTATAATATTATACTCTACTAATAGATATATATATCTATTATAGATCTGTTCTCCATTAATAGGCCTCTATTATAGTATTATACGATAATATATCTATACTTCTCGAAATCCTAGTACCTCTGTTCCTTCCCAGCTCAGTTCTTGCCGTTCCGTAGCCAGCCAGTAGCTCAAGTCAAGCTCCACCAGTTTAAGCATAACCCAGCCGAGTCCCATTCGGATCGCCAGGACCGGTCCCGCGGCCCGATGGTGCCCGCCTGTCTCAACCACGCCACGTTATCCACATACTGTATGTATCACTAGTCGGTCTGAGTCCGACCATGACCACCAACGCACTGCACTGTATGCTGTCTGCTAGAAGGAGCCATTGCACGCACGGACGCATGCATGTACGAACGCTCCGACGCAACGTAGTCTGCAGGGAAAATGATGAATGAGGCTGCAGGGTGTGGGATCTGTTGCTGCGTTCTTTTTCCTTGTTCGTTCGAGCTTGGGTCAAAGCTTTCTGGCTAGCATTTAGGCTAAGCGAAAATAGATCATATGGCGTGCTTGGGAGGTTGTCATTCACACAGATGCGGCGAGATAGGTGAGCGGGATGGCAATTGGTGCTTTGGGGTTTCGAGAGAGGAAAGGCTTGGCGAGTTTGTGATATCGATTGAGGGGATTGAAACTTTTTCGGAGCAACGACATTTGGCGTGATGGATAGCATAGTCACAACTTGGCGCTGCCACGCTTGCCTTGGACATGCGTCCGCGAGTGATGTTTCTGTGACTGCAAAAGCGAATCAATAGCGTCAAGTTTGTGATAGCTCTCTGCATACCATCGCGTCATGACCAACACTCAGAACTACTGCGGCAGAACAAACCTACACGCTCATCTTCATGGAAAGGCTTTTATGCGGCTCGTAGCCGATGATTTTGAAGTCGTCGGCCGCCCACCCATCAATGCTACACCCAGCCTCCTTGGGGATGACCAACACGGGGAAATCCTTGGGCTCCCTTTGGATTTGCGTTTCCAGAGCTTCCTTGTGGTCCAAATACACGTGTGCGTCGCCCATGGTGTGGGTTAGACTGCCGGGGACAAGATCTGTGGCTCTTGCGATCATGTGCGTGAGCAAGGCGTATGAAGCGATGTTGAAAGGCACGCCGAGGCCCATGTCGTTGGATCGTTGGTAGAGGAGAGTGTGGAGCGTGCCTTGTTTGGAGCCGTCTGCTCGCTGTGAAGCGGTCTCTGGGAATGAGACATAGAATTGAGCGAACATGTGGCAGGGTGGGAGAGCCATTTTCTTCAGGTCGGCAGGATTCCAGGCGCTCAGGATGATCCGTCGGTCGTACGGGTTGTTTTTGAGCTTCTCGATCACTTCCGCAAGCTGGTCTACGCCTTGCCCGCTGTAGTCGGTGTGACAGTCTTTGTATTCAGCGCCAAAGTGTCTCCATTGGAATCCGTAGACAGGACCAAGATCGCCTTCCTCACGGTGCCCAAGGCCTACTTTGTCAAGGTACTCTCGTGATCCGTTGCCGTCCCAGATATGGACGTTCTGGTCTTGTAACGTCTTTGCATTGGTATCGCCCGCTACGAACCAGAGCAGCTCGGCAATGACTGCGCGAAGAAACACGCGCTTCGTAGTCAAAAGTGGCAAAATCAAGGTCCCATCGGCTTTGGATAAGGTATATCGGTGCTGAGGCGGGAATGGTATTGATAATGTTCCAGTACCAGTTCGATCGGGACGATGTTCTCCAGATTTCAGAATGTCCCGGATGAGATTGAGGTATTGGTATTCTTCGTGAGGTTTGGTGTCTCCATTGGCGGCCGGGGTGTGGCCGTTGGCCGTCGTGGCAGGTTGACTGTCGCTCTGGATATTTAATTGCGGTTCGATAGCCGGAGTAGCTTCTACTTCCGCCGCTGTCATGTTTGCCTGGAAGTGCCGCTGATGATGGGAGAATATTCGAATAATTATCGGCTGCCGACGCGTCGAGAGAGACGCGCCTCAATCAATGCAAGCACTTCTTGGCGATCTGGTGCACGGACCATTGCGTCATGCGGCTCAAGTCGGCCGGCGATACCCTGTTCGGTGGTCGATGCGGTGGCACTACGAACACGTCCGAAAGCACGTGAAAGTCTTTGAGTAGCGCGAGTATTCCTCCATCGCCACACATTCCTCCTACCTACTCAATACCGTATCTTGAACTCGCAAACATGGGGGCGTCGGAGAAGAGAATGTGGCAAGTGCTGCAGGAGCTGGCCCTCATAGTGCCGACTGTACGTCGCCGACATGCTCCACGTCCTCCCGCCAGAGTGCTAACAATCGAGACAGGCTGTGATGGCATATTTCGCAGTCCGCCAGCTCATGACACGGCTTGATCCCGAAGCAGGGGCAAAGGCCGAGGCGAAGAAGAAAGAGGTCGCGGCATCATCACATATCCAGTCAATCATGAGACGGCATCAGGCAGAGGACGACGATGACTTCACGGACGAGGAGAATGACGACCGAAGACACTATTCAGAACGTCCGAGGAGAGAAGATCTCATACTGAATCAATACGAGCAGTCGATAGCGATGGAAGTTGTCAGCCCGAGCGACATACCGGTGACCTTTGACGATATAGGCGGACTGGACGAGATCATCGAGGAGCTGCGAGAGAGCGTGATATATCCCCTCACGATGCCACACCTATACTCGAACCATAGTAGCCTACTCACTGCGCCAAGCGGGGTGTTGCTCTACGGGCCTCCGGGTTGCGGAAAGACGATGCTTGCGAAAGCGCTTGCAAGGGAAAGTGGTGCCTGCTTCATCAACCTACACATTTCGACCTTGACGGAGAAGTGGTACGGCGACAGCAACAAATTGGTCGCGGCCGTATTCTCCTTGGCGCGCAAACTGCAACCCACGATTGTCTTCATTGACGAGATTGACGCCGTCCTTGGCCAGCGAAGATCTGGGGAGCACGAGGCCAGTGGCATGGTGAAAGCCGAATTCATGACACACTGGGACGGTCTCGCATCATCAACCGCAGAAGGGGGAATGCAAAGGATCTGTATACTAGGCGCCACCAACAGAATCCAGGACATTGACGAGGCGATCCTGAGACGAATGCCGAAGAAGTTCCCAGTCAGCTTACCAAACGCTGCTCAACGGCGCCAGATCTTCCAACTCACACTGCGCGACACGAAGATCGATCCTAGGAGGCTCCAGAACGGGTCACCGGCATTCGACCTGGACGTGCTGGTACGCGTATCAGCTGGCATGTCGGGCTCAGACATCAAAGAGGCGTGCAGAGATGCCGCCATGGTGCCGATTCGGTTGTACATCAAGCATGCGAGAGCCAACGGCCACAGTATGAGGCGAGGCATTGACCATGAAGCTGTACGTGGACTGCAAACGGATGACTTCTTTGGCCGCAGAGGAGGCCCGGAGCAACTACGCCGCGTTGAGCCGGATGAAGAGGAAAGTGCTAGCCAGCATAGCGGCAGCACGGAAGAGGTTGATAACTTCGATGATGCGGCTGAGGTTGGCATCGACAACCGTAGGCGATGATGTTGAGCGACTTCATGTGCGACGCTCTACGCTCCGTCCATACTCAAAGGCTTGCTGCGCAAGAAGGTAGTGCACCTGCGCAAGCAATATGCATCTTTTTGAGATTCCTTGGACCGTTTCGGCATTTCTACATCACGAGCCAACGGCATAAGCTGTGACCGAAGCCTCTGGCTCACTGCAGGGTCGTGCTGTGCGTAGCTGCCGGTTGGTTCTTGGACGATCCAACCCCATCACAGAACAGTGTTGAGAGTGTTTCGATGGGCTGGACTTGTTGAGAAGCTGTATCTTGCGTCGCTTACCAGAAGTCCTTGATGCTGCTGCTGGGCTTGCCGTTCCAGATCAAATTAATGAGGAACGAGAAGGTGGAGGTGGACATGCCAGGTTAGTCACAAGGGCGAATCTCGTGCTTCATTCCCACCAATACCGAAGCCGCTTTGCCAAAACTCGTTGGAGCTCTGATCTGGAAATACCTGGTTTATCCGCGTTGAGAACTCACCAACTTCCCTCCACGATTCAGCTTCTGCTCCCTCCGACACGCCTTTCCGGCCCTTCGCTGCTTGCCACTCATGACTTGGCTGGACGTCCAACGCTACGGCCTGCAGCATGGCAGGGCGGCGGCACCACTCAAGCGGCGAGGAAGTGACGTGAATAGATGTTCAGAATCATTTCTGATTATGTAGCCAGCCATACATA
The DNA here is from genome assembly GCA_026120125.1 of Pseudocercospora vitis. Classification (NCBI taxonomy): domain Eukaryota; kingdom Fungi; phylum Ascomycota; class Dothideomycetes; order Mycosphaerellales; family Mycosphaerellaceae; genus Pseudocercospora; species Pseudocercospora vitis. The sequence goes on from JALRML010000064.1 coordinate 6,324, forward strand.
GACATTGAACAAGCTGCAAAAATGGGGGGAAACTGGTCATTCTGATAAGTTCTTTCCCCAGCGTCTCTCATGATGTCACGTACCGAAGAGCCGAATCAACACATGCAATGCTGCGAGAAATCCCGCGTACACGTACTCGCCTGTATCGAATGCTCCCTATATTTCACGCTGTCTGATAAGCATCGCCAGACTATAAGGTACTTTCTTGGCCGATCATGAGAAGCCTTCTTCCCTGCCCAGTCACTTGGTGAATTATAACCTCGAAGCTCACAAAGACAAGGTTGAGATAGAATGAACTCGGGCCCCGTGCATTGCAAACTTTCCTGCTATATCTCACATACCGAAACATCTATCCTCTATCATCACACCCTATACAAATGCCATACCAGCGCCATCGCTATGCCCGCCCAACTCAGCCATCCGCTCATCCACTCCTATACATCGCATCCGCCATACTCACCACCCTCTTCATCTCCTTGACGTCATGCACCCTCACAATTTCCGCCCCACCGGCGACCGCCGCCGTGACCGTGGCCGCCGTACCCTCCACACGATCTCTCGCACTCTCCACGCCGGTCAACTGGCCGATGAAACTTTTGCGACTACTCCCTACCAACCAGGGGAACGTTTCCAAACCCTTCGCATAACGTAACTGGGAAAATTTCCCGAGCACTTCGGCATTCTGCTCGGCCGTCTTGGCGAAACCGAGGCCCGGGTCGAGGATGATGCGCCACCGGAAAATCCCGACGTCGGCGGCGGCGCGCAGGCGGGATTGAAGTTCGGAGGCGATGGTGGGAATGAGGCCGGAGGAGGGGTAGGTGGTGTGGGATTGCATGGTGGACGGGTCGCCGCGCATGTGCATCATGATGTAGGTGCAGCCGAGGCGGGCGATGGTGGGGAGCATGTCCGGGTCGAGCAGGCCGGCGGAGATGTCATTGATGATGTGGGCGCCGGCGCGGATGGCGGCTTCGGCGACGGAGGCGCGGTAGGTGTCGATGGAGATGGCGATGTGGGAGGCTTCCGGGAGGGATTGGATGGCATGGATGGCAGGGAGGATGCGGGAGATTTCTTCTTCGGCAGTGATCGAGGGGGCGTTGGGGCGCGAGGATTGGCCGCCGATGTCGATGATGGTGGCGCCGTGGGCGATGTGGGAGGCGATGGTCTGCTTGAGGGTCTCGACGTTGCCGGTGTCATTGTCGCCGCCGTCGGAGAAGGAGTCGGGAGTCACGTTGAGGATGGACATGATTAGGGTCTGGCGTTTGGGGTCGCAAGGGCGCAGAGGTTCGCAGCCGGGTGCTAGTGGAGTGACTGGGTACATACGAGTCGATGATTGGGGCAGGCCTTTAAGATACGAGGAGACTGGCAGCTTCTCCTCTTTTGGGAATTTCGGGTTTTTGAGCTTGAGAGAGCCGCCGGATATGCTATCAAAGGTCAGTATTTAGAGTACGTTGTGGAGAACGAATCATGCACAGACTTGGATAACGGCCGCAGAACAAACTCCCGTTCCAGCATCTGGGCGTGCGGCACCGTTAAGCGCTCGTTCTGTATCTCAGATGTTGCGTACGTTAGAATGTCGAGGTCGATGTTCCGAGGTCCTTTTTCAATGGTTTTGACGCGCCCAAGCCCGTTCTCAATGGCCTGGGTTCTGTCCAATAACATCATTGGCGGCAAAGTTGTTTTAATCTGCCTGCCGTCAGCCTCGACTGCAGAGTCGGCCACCAATGTACACGAAAGCCTACCTTGCAGACGCCATTCAGAAACCTTCCTTGGTCTTCAACATACATTGGGCTGGTCTCATACAAAGGGCTTGTGTCCAGAACGCGAATGCTCTCATCCGCGTTGAGCTCAAGACAAGCCGCCTCAATTGCGCCGACTCTGTCTCCAACATTGCTACCAAGCGCAATATACGCCTCAACAGGCTTAGGACGTCTCCACCAGTCTTTCACCGCATCCCCGACCTTACTTCCATACATAGGGTAAACCGTAATGGCCACGCGAAGCGGACAGCCAACTCCAGAATCACCGCGCACGAGGGCATCACGGCATGCTACGGCCAGGTCTTCCAGTGAGCTCCATCGCTGTTTTGATATTTCACTGGAGATGACCCGCTTCGCACGCGAATACAATTCCTTGATAAAGTCAACCAACCCATGTTGAGCGTATGCCTCAAGATCGGTTCTTGCCAGGTGCAAGCGAATCCATGTTTGCGCGGAATCTGGCACGGTCGAGCTTGACATGTCCAGGCAAGATCCAGGAAAGGACATCGCAGGAAGAGTAATAGCAATCCCGCGATTTCGCTTGGGGCCATGGGTGTAGACACGAAAGTCTAGTCCCGGAAAATGTGGCTGGAGGCTATCTTGTTGCACCATATCTGTGCCGTGGAACCCTGATATTGAACCTTGCAATCTGATTCGCAAGGAAGGGCGACTGGGCAGTACTTCTGTGATATGATCGGCCGCAGAAAAAAGGCTGCTCACGCTGTCGTCAGGGGCTTTCTGGATTGCAGCTTCCACGGTTTCCAATATTGTCAGAAATTGCAGCCCAGACAACTTGGGAAGGTCTGCGCGCCGCCAGAGAGTCTCGAAATAAAGCAGAGGCAAGCCAAAGCGTTCTTGTGCTACCGCAGAACCAGAAGTATGTTAGTAGAGACCGCAGGCAAGAGAGGAGTACCTACTGTAGGTCATCGCGCAGTCCAGATCCTAGCAGTGCCGGACCACGATTCGCAAGGTGAAACCAGGGCTGGTCCTTCTGGTTCGATGCTGGGCTCACAGAAGCCTGCTGCGTGGTGGTCGCATCAAACTCTCCGGTCCCATCAGACTGTTCAAGTCGTTTACCTTCGGGGTCATGAACGTCCGGTGTGATTTCTTCCGGACCAGGGGAGCCTTCTCCATGGATGACTACGTCGACTTGCCGTTTCCTGTCGTTGTCGCTCGCTGAGGTCAAATCGACGGGTCCATGCCAAGCGGCATGAGCCTCAATCCTTGCCGGGTAGCTCTGCCTCAGGGGTTTTCTTGGCGTCATGGAGAGACAGATCTCTTTCACGAAGATATGGGGCGTGCGAAGCTTGACTACACGGTGTAGAATCTCGGCGAAGGTGCGAGCAGCGATGTCAAGGCTTCGAAATTGCATTTTGGAACACAGCTGGTGAATCGTCATCGCTGCAGTGTCGGAAAGAAAATCTATCTCGTCGTGCGCGGATAGTGATGTTGAAGTGACTGGAGTTAACGGCAGCGGCTCTTTACATGCAACACCATGGATTGCCAACTGGAAGTCGCATTTTGGAGATCGCATACTGCCTTCACTTTCCAAGGGTACAGGTGATCTACACAAGCGCTTGAACCGTATGGTGACCACGGGGTGTTTGTCTGCCATAAGATCGGCTGACTGCGAAGACGAGACAGCAGTTCTGGTTAGGATATCAGCATTGCCCCGACCATCCACCTCGAATCTTGATGTCAGGGATTCTCTCGTTCCTTGCTGCATGTCTGTGGAAACATTGGACAGTGCTACAGCGAGTGCTGAAAGTCCACGGCGTTCCGAAGCCCTGCAAGAATGATCAAATTCGACAGCGATGTCACGTTGGTCTTCCACACCGGTCGACCCAGATGATTCTCGTCCGTCGCTCCCAGAAACCAATGAGTGATGAATTCGCTTGACTCCGATAATGTCACACGCAGATTGGGCGAGTTGAGCAGACTCTTGTGGAGTTGCAGGCTCATCTTTCGTATGCTGATTCGTGGAAACCTGATGTGTCCGTACAGCCCCATCCTTGTCTGATTCCCGAGGCAAAATTTGCGATTCTCCATGGTCTATTTGATGTGGATGGACGACGGCTTTGCGGGCTGCTGTGTTCGTGAAATGGCATGACCGCGTGCGGCGAAAAGAGGCTCTATGAGAAGCTCTTGGTTTGCTTATGGCCTGCGACAGTCTGATTTGCAGGCCATAGGGAGAGAATCTCATTGTAAGTAATTGCGTGATGCCAACCTCATGGCGTACTGGATATGGATGCTATTCTGCGTCGACGTCCAGGGAAAAGTGTCGTTGAGTTTACTAGGTTACGGGCCGCGCCGAACCCACGGTCGTGAGCTGGGGTAAGAACTGCAATCCGTGGGCCCAGCCGTTCCCGTTCCCGTTCTTCACAAGATGGACGTGAGAATCAAATGAATGCATCGTCAACAGCCTCAGAGCAGTCCAAGGCACCAAGCGAGACACCTAATGCCAGTGCACCGGTCACGCAAAAGCAGATATAGCCGAGAATCTCGCGTGTGTAGTTGAGCTGGAGCCGCGTTGTCGACGCTCGTTATCGCTCGCGTCGGCAGAATCGAGGCGTCGCTTGTGATCCGGGGCCGAGGCATCTTCGACAACCGAGTGATCATACCAGCTCCGCTTTCAACACTTGACGCTCTCTTGTCTCTATTCCCTTCCTTTTCTCCTCCCCCTTCTGCCATTCGATATCATCCAGCTCTTCGTGACATCCTGAGCATCCGCATACCATCCCGACAGACACTATACCGCAGACATGGCTTCTCCTCGTGAGCCGCCCAGCCCGTGTCCCGATCACATGCAATGCCAGGCCGACTAACACCGCCATACAGAGCAGATTCGCACCACCACCACCGATCTTTTGAAGATCAACCACCCCATCATGCTTGCTGGCATGAACGTCGCCGCCGGTCCCAAGCTCGCAGCCGCCGTGACCAACGCAGGCGGCATCGGCGTCATTGGTGGTGTCGGCTACACTCCAGACATGCTCCGAGAGCAAATTGCAGAACTCAAGAGCTTCCTCACAGACAAGAACGCGCCGTTCGGTGTGGATCTCCTGCTTCCACAAGTCGGCGGTAGCGCACGCAAGACCAAGTACGAGCCACTCATAATGAACACATTTTACCGCAAGCTTACATGAACGTTGCAGCTACGACTACACCAAAGGCAAACTTGACGAACTCATCGACATTACCATTGACTCCGGCGCCCGTCTCTTCGTCTCCGCCGTCGGTGTTCCCCCCAAACACGTCGTCGAGAAGCTCCACAAAGCCGGCGTCCTCTACATGAACATGATCGGCCACCCCAAGCACGTTAAGAAATGCCTCGAGCTGGGCGTCGACATGATCTGCGCCCAAGGTGGCGAGGGAGGCGGCCACACTGGTGACGTCCCCACATCCGTCCTGATCCCCACCGTCGCAAACCTCTGCAAAGGCCACAAGAGCCCCATGACCGGGCAGCCCGTGCAGGTCATTGCCGCAGGAGGTATTTTCAACGGACAATCCCTCGCCGCGGCGCTCGCGCTCGGCGCCTCGGCCGTCTGGGTCGGGACACGATTCGTGCTTTCGGAGGTAAGCCAGATCACGCCACCCCTCTTCCCAAGCATCCTCAGACATCCGGGTCACTAATCCTTTCCCTCTTTCTCACAGGAAGCCGGAGCCCCCCGCGCCCACCAAGAAGCCGTGCAAACCGCCGGCTTTGACGACAACATCCGCACCATCATCTTCACCGGCCGTCCCCTGCGCGTCCGTAACAACCCATACATCCAGAACTGGGAAGAGAACCGACAGAACGAGATTAAGGAACTGACCTCCAAGGGCACGATCCCTGTAGAATGGGACATTGAGCGCATGGGCGACGATGTGGATGACGACACCATGGACAACGCGAGGCCGTTCTTGATGGGCAAGGCGGCGGCGGTGACGAACGAGAAGAAGCCGGCCAAGGCCATCATTGACGAGATGGTCTCGCAGGCGGTGGATGTGATCAGCTCGAATAACGGGCTGATTGTGAGCAGGAGCAAGCTTTAGTGGGGGGTTTTTATGTAAAATGATTTGATGAGCATTTCGGGAGTTATTCCCTTCTCTCCATCACTTTGCCATCTCACCAAAATCCTCCTGAGATTCCTGTGCAGTGACCAAGTCTTGACCACCATATGGCATCTCTGCACCTTGACAACATTTCATCTGGATCCCCAGCACTTTCATGTCTGTGCCACTCATCCTGCTCCTCAGCTCGTTTAGGAGAGAAAAGCAGCCTGGTATGTTTATCCGCATCGTAGTCCGCCACCTCCTTGAATCTCATCCCAGCTCATCCAGTCCGCTCCTACTCCTTCCCAATCTCACCCTCACATACTTGCCCTTGCTTTTCTCGCCATCTTCTCCCTGCGCAGAATGTTGTCGTTCGCTCTATACCATCCTGGGCGTTTGTGGAGTATTGAGATGGCTGAGCGCTTCAGAGCCGGCGAGATTGCGGCAGTGCTGGATTTGGGTAGTGTGGATAGGATCGGATTGGATTCGAACTCGATTTAACCAGAGGAAGAGTTCGAGGTGCTCGCGTACAGGTGGTTTCCGCAGAGATCATGCTTTGCTTATCACAGCGATATCGACATCGCGTACGGCGAATGCGAACACATTCTGGTCAATGTCCGGTCCGCAAGGCGGGAATTTCCACGCGTATCCTTCCCCAACACCCTCAAGCCTTCTCCCGAGTTTTCCCACGCAAACACCACATCTCACTTCTCCTTCTCCACAGTATGCACTTTCGGCCACGCATCCTTCAACGCTTGTCGGTCCTGTTCCGTCGGTGTGAGGCCGAGAAAACTCTCGATGCGCTCCGAGAGGAAGAGGCCCGCGGTGGCGTAGGCCATGATTCCCCCGCCGAGGAGGAGGCGCGTGCGGGGAGAGAGATTGCGGTAGGAGTGCCAGAGGGACATGGTGGGATATGGTCGGGAGAGAGTGGGAGAGGGGAATTGGCAGAGGTGGAGTGAGTGAGAGGTGTGGTAGGGGGATAGGACGGCGACTTTTGGCAGGGAGTGTGGGGGAAATGGAACCGTGCATGATTTGCTCGCTCAACTTCCTTTTTTCTACTATACATGTACTCCTCTTGTCTATACACTTACTATGCTCCAACAACTTTTCCGAGATACTGATCCGCCGGACAAGTTACCGGATGTTGATCACATCTGGCCCGAAAGACTGCTGGCACAATGCACATACCTACACGGTCCTATACCTGGGTCTGGAGCAGGCGAATTTCAGACCGAGAACTACTCTGAGCAAACAGTGTCATTAGGTGAAGGGATGATAGCATTGATGATACAACGTAATAGGGATTCCGTCCATCACCTCGGGTATTCAACATATCGCCACCACAGCCTCTGCACCACCTTTCAGCATAGACGTGAGCCTCGCTCTCTGCAAATGCCGCAAGAGGTGACGGAGTCCGGAGCTTGAGCCGCGTCACGCGCTCTCCACACACCATCAAGCAAAGGCACAGCGCTGACGCTGGGCAGCACGGTCTTGATTGGACTTGGCTTTGTGACAATTCAAGGCTAAGGTGCTGATGCTGAAGGGTGGATGTCTTGCTCACGCTTGGGACGCAGGCATGCGTCTCCTCCACATCAATTCTCCCAAAGTCGCGTACAATTTTGGGGACCTGTTGGAAGTCGTAGCGAAACATGGCGGTGAGTAAACAGCACGCATGGGCTGCACGATTCATATAAAGAATGCAGCCAAATATGCGTGGCAGACGGTCAGCAGGTGTCATACCTATGCCGGAACCGAATCAAATCATGCATTCGTGCTCGGGCAACGCCGCTTCACGGTCGTTGATAAGCCCCCAGATCTACAATAATATTTTAGCAGCACTGAGTGGAGTGGTAGTCCAAGGACCCTTCTGGGTAGAAGGTGGTTGTATCAGTCGGTGCCAGCGATCAGCGGTAAGATTTATGGAACGCCACGCGTTGCCGCAACCACGTTGCTCTGAATGATGATCGGCGCTGGCAACGTGCTATCATCTATGAGATCTTCGTGTTTGTTGGAACCAAGAGGTGAGATGAGCGGCGCTGACAACGTGCTACGGAACCCTTCGTCTGAAACACAAGAGGTGGTATTGTAGGTTATACACGAGCCTTGTGATGCCTCTACAGCATTGTGCCAAGTTGAGAACGTTGACGTAGTCACGAGCGGCAATGAATACCATCAAGCCGCACAACACCCTCTCTGCACGTTGAAGAACGATGGACCATGGTAGTCGGCCGCAGACAAGCAGGCGCGCTTTGCAGTCACCCTTTTCGGTCCGTGAGTAGCATAAGAATGATAAGATATTTGGGTAGGATTTCCGGAAGGATCAACTCCGCTGTAGGAACCGGCCCCAGGAAACGTTACGATTGGTTGAGAACTGCCTATACCAGCATAACTACACCAGATGAACAGTGTCGCTCCGTCTGCGGTTGTTCAACACCCTCGTCAGCAATCATGGCTTTTAATATATGTTGCGATCATCCATCCACACAACTAACGCTGTATGATAAGCGAGACGCCTGGAAGTCTATTCGCGCACGCACCAAAGCGATGCAAGCTGGTGCAGTGTTTCGCCCAACGGAAGGGTCGTGTGAGCTTGCGTTTTTGTTTAACAGGACGGAGGTTTTCGGGTGGGAAAATCAGGGTTGGGCAAGAAGTGGTATGCACTTTCGGGGTGCGGTGCGTGCCAACCAAGGGTACCGGGTGGCTTGCTGTCTTGCTTCACGAGTGCAGAACGTCGCTAGTAGATATACGAGAGATAGACCCCTTTCCAGCAGCAGTCAAGTCAGTCGACGCGATTCCGCAACCTTGAATCTTTTCATCCTTCGATCATCACGAGACGACCTGAGATCATCACCAACATGACCTTCTACGCACCTCTTCCACCATGGTACGGGAGTTTGTACCCAACTCTATACTCCTTCCAACCATTCACACGGAAAAAGAAGTCGGCTCGAAAGTCGAAGCAATCAGAGCAACACTTCTCCTCTGGCGAAAGCAGCATCCCTTCACCGACCAGAAAGTCCAGCTACATCTCATCCATCGAAAGACCCCAGCCCAACTCTGAGACTTCCTCATTTCGAACACGGAGCTCAACAGCCGTGTCATCTTCATCCTCTTCATCTTCATCCTACTCTTACCCGAAGAAGCCCCAACCCTGCAAGACCTCACCATCACCATCGAAACATCGCACCAAGTCTCCTCGCAGCTGGGCCAAACGCGTCTTCACCAACTCCTCTCCGGACCCAGAAAAGCAAGAGAAAAACGTCTCCACCAAAGCAAAAGAACGCAGCACGTCCGTGTTGCGAAGCGTCGGTCGAGGTCTCGCACAATACCGTCCACCGCCACTCGCCTGGTGTTGATAATAGGGAATACTTCCCACTTTTACGAGAATGTCGGAATTTTGATCAATTGATCCTCTGAATCTAGAACGATGATGAAGGCGTTATAGCGTCGGGCGGGCCACAAGGTGATCACAGAACTTAAGTGAGATGTACACGATTATGATTGGACGAGAGAGTGATTGGACGAACGGCCGAGATATTGCAATAATACAAAGGTGTGTTTCTGGGTTCCAACGCCTTGAATGGATGGAGGGGACAAGAGCTCTTACGACGCGAGCGCACGCGTGGGCTCATCTCCAGTGTTTGTCTGCGATGGGATCTCTGGTTTCGATAGCGGAGGGATATGATACTTAGATCAGTCGGACTTGGGGAGCTCGTTTTGTTGCTGCAGAACTTCTTTCCCGCCCGGGTTGTTTTACTTTCCCGGCTTGTTCGGACAGGGAGCATCTTCAACCACATGCGATCTATTCCGAAAGGCTCATAAAGTTTGTAGGAGTCTTGACACAGCCTGATGTTGCTAGAGGGATTTGTCGATGTTGCTCGAATGTATTTTGAGGCTCGCCGGTGTATAGATCTACAGATGAATATCGAAGTCTTTTTGCAGCCGGTGCCTTTTGTCTACTTCGGTTGAGGCGCTTCGGTGCGATGTGGTTCTTCGTGATTAATTCCGCGTCAGTGGCCTGTCGTTTGTAACGAAGAAACTTTTCCTTGCTGTTTGATAAAGTGCCCCCAGATCTAGCCGATATAGCCTAGGAATGGCTTGTTGCATCGTGCGAATCCAGTATGAATTGGCAAGCACATGCTAGCAGCTGCAGAGCCATATCGACGGACTGTTCTCTCCAGCTCGTCCGTCATCAGCTCGCAATGCGATCCAGGCGGTGACGCGACTCGTTGCTCGCTGTTCAACCGCAGCGACTGCAAATACGATACGTGCCGCCTGCTATGGCTCTGTAGATCCTAATCTGCCCTACCATTCTGACGTGCTCGAGTTGACACACGTCCTGTTGCTGGGGTTAATATCCGTGCTTCAAGCGTGGACAAAAGCTCAGTACCGAAGAAGTTGTGCTTGCCATTGCTACCCATTCCCCAGATGCGCTCACCAATGTCACAGGCATGGAGGTCATCCGCAAGTACTGGCATTCGGAATAGAGGCAGAAGGTAAAGGCAGTTCAAGAGACGCAGGGATTTGGCTAGGAGTGATACTAAAAGCGTCAGAGCCGCGGCTTTGGAAAGGTCAGATCGTCATACTGAAAAGAGAAGACCATGATAAGAAGTCTCTCAAGCTGTCAAATCTGGCCGCCTGCTTTCGCCAATGTCCACGTTTAGATGCCGTGAGTTGAGAGACCAGCGCTTCGATAGGATAAATGATACCGAGGATACAAAGGATACTCCGAAGAGAACTGTCCATATTGTCCACACAATAGCTTATTCTTGTTGAATTCTACCTCGATGCTACCCATTGTTCGTGAACAGATCGAGCTCGACATGGAAAAGTAGGTTTGGAAGCTTGACAAGTTCGTTGTATGCAGCGGTGGCTACTGCCAAGTCCGCGATTTTGCCGGCGCATCCATCGCAGTAACCGACGACTTTCAACTGAAGAACATCGCCTGGGTTTTTGCATGCATTGTTGGGCGCTGCGAGACATCTCACCTTGTAAACAGCTCCGCAAGCTGCTCCATTGTCCCAGAGACTTTCTCCGACGGCCATGAAATGACCATTGGTTGGAAAGTCACTATAACCAAAATTGCATCTGTTCGGGATATATGCTGTTGTGTACTCGATTGCGTGACCTACCGCTGCGAATGTCGAGGACACATGAGCGGCGAGAAAAATGAGAGCCTTCATGGTCCTGTCCTGTACGTTAGTAGCTCCTCATCCATATATGATCGAAACCCATGCTATACCCTGGCTTGTCGTAGAGTTTCCTGAGGGTAGACTCGTTGGTTTGAAAGGTCGCCTGTGGATGGACTTGCTGGTGCGAAGAGTCGTGTAGGAAGAGGACCCGTTGGTGCGAAGAGTCGTCGAGAGCAGACTTGCTGGTACAGAGAGTCGTCTGGAGGTAGACTCCTTGCTGCAAATAGTCGTCTTGGGTAGACACGGAGAGCCGTCTTAGACTGGACTCCGTGGTATGAAGAGTCGTCGGAGGGTAGACTCCTTGGTAAATAGAGCCGTTGAAAGGCGGAGTGGCGGGTCGTTACGAGAAAAGATCAGGGCGACTGTGTAAGTTCATATAACCTTTCTTAGACGGCAATTGAGGATCAGACTCAGCCTCGTAGCGAAGAAACGGGCAAATGCACGCGGAGCTGGACGGGATCAACTCTGAGTTTACTCTGGGCAAGCCTAGACAGAGAGTGTTTGCTCTGGGGTGTATGACTACAGTACTCGCCTTCCCCGGCTCTGTCGTGTTTCTACTGCCTGCCTTCCTCGTCAACCGTGCACATCGCTGTCTCCATACCAACCCGCATGGCAAGGACCAGGGCACAGTTCCGCGATTATCGTTCTCGTCGCACTTGTCTACAGCTTAGGATAATGCTTGATGTCCTCGTATGTGCAGAGCAGCAGAATCATTGGATGCAAGAGCAGGAACCATGTGATGATATGGATGGAATGAAAATAAGTTTGCACACCTATTTGAGAACGAGTTGATAACCCATTGTGATGGGAAAGTGGTAGCACCTGCTATCACGTGTAGCATGGGTTGAACAAGGAAACAGGTGTTGGCGATGAATCTTGTCATGGTTATACCTGGTGCTTTGCCGCGTGTAGCAACCCCGTGACTGGAGTCCGGCGAGAGCCTGTCTATAAAAGCCGGTGAATGACCCTTTGCTAGGAGCCTGGGTGAGGCCATCGGCTGTTTGCGGGGCTCGTGTGTGTCTAAAGAATATCAACTCTCTCGCCTGCTCCCTCCTCACGCTGCCGAGCGTGCTGCATTCCATCACATCTCGTACGATTGGTATCATCAAGGCTCTTGCTACGCGCTACTACGCCTATACTGTCTTCAAGTATTACTTGCAGGCTGCACCTTTTCTCGTCTAAGCTTGTAGCAATTGTCGAAGCCACGCGGCCTTATTATTGACTGCTTGAGAGCCACGATTATCTGTCGTTCGGATTGCTGTGAGGTAGCGCCCCGCTCCCGATACTGTGCACGCAGCCGAACGTAGATCGTTTCATGATATCGTCGCCCTAGCTGGCATCCGTACAACCAGTAAGGGTTGTCAGCCTGCCGTGGAAGACAAACTCAAGTTCGAATGTGCGGCGCAAACATCTGAGTGCTTTGCACGCGAGGTTATGTTGACTGTCAAAATGCCAAGCCCAGATGTGGGGGCGCACCAGGCCCTTGAAGCTGAATTGCATCGGTGGGGATGAGTAATTATATTTGCGTAAGATCTCTCCTCTCTCAACAATCACCTCGTTGCCGGGGTAGCTCAATCGGTAGAGCGTGTGGCTCTTAGCAAGCGCAATTGCATAGAACACCTCAAGGTCGTGGGTTCGAGCCCCACCTTCGGCTATTCCTATCAGAAGCAAAATGACCTTGCTCTTACATTTTTTTGGGCGTTCGGCAGTAGTTGGCGAAGTCAAATATGAGGTTGTGGAGGTGTTGAGACCTTTTTTGTCCGCTGGTGTAGCTTGTCCGCATTTTCTTTTTCTTTGAAAATGTCGCTCAGTCAATCTGACTATGAGAGCTGTTGGGAATTCAGGTCAAGATTTTGAGGCTTATGAGATCATGTTAATGTTTCTTTAGATTCTCTGCTATATACGAGATTGTCGGCCAATTGCAGCTCGACCATCAAGATCACCGTGTCATGTCAGACTCATTCGATTCGATGATAGAGATAGACGCTCACACAATGTTCTTCTCGAGCCACTTTTCCCAGTCACTTTTGCTAAAACTGCTCGAAATGCCGCCGTCGGGATAGCCCTAAAAGAGGTCAGCGGTGAAGCCGCAACTGAATCTTGTTCAGACATACGTTGAAGAACACGGTCGGAGTAACATGGTTGCCTTGCAAGCGATTATGCTTGATCAACAACTTGAGATCATTGGTGACGCCGTTTCCGGAATTGAGAGCTCCGTCTTTTCCTGGCTTGTCGGAGATTTCCAAACGCTTGTAAATGTCTTGCTCGTCGAGACCGACACTACTTGCGAGCTTGGCCAGTCTCTTGTAGGTGTCGTTCCGGGTCTCGTGGACTACGTTGACGTCGAAGTACTCTGTCTGTTTGTTGAACAGGACTTTACTGAATTCCCAGAACTTGTCCGGGTTCTGCTGCAGCACGGCTACGCCGGCTTCGTGGACCAGGGTGGAGGATGGATGCCATGGCTGTGGGTACATGGTCAGCTCTGAGAGATCACCGTCTGGATCCGCGCTGGGCGTACTTGAATTTGCTGCCGGAAAATGACTTGAATCTTGTCTGGATACTTCTGCTTGATCACGGGAAAGATTTCGTCGTAGAAAGTATCGAACTGTTTCTTTGAGTAGGGACAGACATAGTCAAGGAAGAATTCTATAGTATGAAGCGGCTTGGCTGCAGCTGCGAACTTGGCGCCGGCGAATTTGGGAGCGAGGGCCATGATTGTTGTCAGTGTCTCTGGTGGAGGTCGTGAAGGATAAAAGGACTCATCGACTCAGATTATGTTGGAGGTCACTCTGTTGGCGTGATTGCCTCTCCGAGAGCTCCGTGATGATGCAATTGTGCTCGAGACGAGGTGCAAACCTTAACGCGTCGTCCAACACGTCCTTAGAGAAACACCTCTGTATATACCAGCTTCACTTCACTTCACTTCATCTCGAGATGTGCACACCCTCATCATGGGCATTTCAGCGCTGCCCCAGGCGACAGTGCGAACGCTTGGAGCCTCACAAGTCTTGACTGATCCGAGTGCTCTCGTGAAGGAATTGGTGGATAACGCCCTGGATGCCAATGCCACATCTATTTCGATTGAAATCAGCGGCAATACCGTCGATGTCATTCATGTCCGCGATAATGGTCATGGTGTTGCTCCAGAGGACCGGCCATTGGTGGCCAGACGATATTGCACGAGCAAGATAGCTCATGACGAGGATCTGAAAGACATTGGCGGATCATCGCTGGGATTCCGAGGCGAAGCACTCGCCAGCGCTGCAGAGCTGAGCGGCTCTATGGTGATCAGCACTCGAATCGAAGGCGAACAGGTTGCCGCAGTATTGAAGGTCGATCGGAGGGGTGAGGTGGTCAGCCAAGACAAAGCATCTCTGCCCGTGGGCACAACTGTCCGAATCACTGACTTCACAAAAGCTAATCCCGTCAGGAGGCAAGTCGTGCTGAAGAACGCGGAGAACTGTTTGAAGAAGATCAAACGTACACTACAGGCATATGCGTTCGCGCGACCTCATGTCCGATTATCATTACGGGTTCTCAAAGCTAAGGACAGCAAAGGCAATTGGATCTACGCACCAAAGTCCAATGGCAATGCTGAAGACGTAACTTTCAAAGTTGTTGGGGCTGGATGTGCCTCTCAATGTGCTTGGTCTGTCATTGAAGAATCAGGATTTACGTTCCAAGCCTTCTTGCCGCGCTGCGATGCAGACGCAAGCAAGATCGCTAATCATGGTGCTTTCATTTCAGTCGATCATCGGCCTGTCTCTTCTGTACGGGGGACGTTCAAGCAGATCTGCAAGATCTTTCGAGAGAAGCTAAAGAGCAGCAATCCTTCTTTCGTTGATACCAAAGATCCATTTCTGTTCCTCGAGCTCAGCTGTCCGGCAGGAAGCTATGATGCCAACTTGGAACCGGCCAAAGATGACCTGTTGTTCGAGGACTCCAGCCTCGTGGTCGATGCAGCCAAGAAGCTTTTTGACTCGGTGTATGCACCAAGTCTGGATGCCCATGAAGAGGGACATCCTCCTTTTGAGCTGTCCAGGCAACCTCCCTATCATGCCGATTGCACGATCTCGATCCAGCCTCAAACTATGCCCACGCCGCAGGACCTCCCGACAAGCACCGCTCCGGACCCCCGGTCAGTACACCAGGACGGACAATTTCAAGATGATAGAGAAAGGCCAGTACCGTCAAAAGGGAAGACCAGATCCAACATGTATGGCTGCGATAGAGATGACCTGGATTTGCTGGACGTCCGGCCATCTACAGGACGCATAGAAACTGAGTTCGAAGAGCTACGCCAGGCTAGGAAGGACATCAGTATTGCCAACCCATGGGTCATGGCAAAGCTGAATGCATCAAATCCGCGCCAGATGCCTACTCCGGTCACCGAAAGCCGGGTCAATGCCGCACGCGAGACAATGCCAAACATGCCCAGTTCTCCTATCAAGCGAGGCCAAGGACGTCTCGGTTCAATCGGGCTCTCAACGCCACGACCTTCCTCTCCAATTCTTTCATTAGATCCGTTTCATCCTGCAGGCCATGTACCAGACGTGCGAGTAGCCAGGGATGGACGGGTTATCGAATTTCCAGCTTTACCGCCACCGCAATCATACATAACATCTCCCGTGCGTAACGAGAGACAACAGAATCTTTTGAGCTCCCAGCCTCGTCAGCTGCATGCACAGTGCAACTCCGACCAATCTTTGCAAGTGAATGTCACGGGAACTCCGCTTGATGCAATCCCGGATATCAGGACTCGGCCTCGGCGAAGTCCTAAGAAGCAGCAGCAGCAGCAGCAAGGCGGCTTCAACAGACCTTTCGTGCCACCAATGATTGAGCCGGCAGCGAGGGAAAAGGTCTCGTTCGACCACTTAGAAAATATCGAGCGGCCCCGAGGCCAAAGAAGAAATCGGCAGCAAATACGACCAAACAACGGTGAGGTTGTGATTCAAGGCGATCTTGGTGATCTGCTTCACGATCCACGCCAGTTAACTCCTCCACGACGCAATCGAGATATTCGAGAATTCGCCAGTCATGGCAGTGAGAACAGCATCGCTTCAATGATCGCACGACGCAATTACGGTCAAGCTGCGAATGAGCAGCACTCGAACACGCAAGAGAACAAGCAACCTCAGAAGAGCTCCAACGATACCAGTCCCAAGACAGTGCCAAAACACCGCGGCTTTATACCCGCCAGCGAGCTCGCCACTTTCAAAGAAAGATTCAATATTTCCGATCCGCCAGAGAAGCGCGCACCCAAGCGACGCAAAATTAGCGCACGTCGCCCACTTCGCGAGCTCAGCACCAATGCCACAGACACCCAGCCCGACCCTGAGGACAACAGCACCGATTTACTCTCAGACGAACACCATCCCCATAAACTGCCCCGTAAACTCTCACGACGCAAAAGCTCTCTCAAACTCCACCGCACAAAATCCTCCCGCCTCCCCCTCGAACGAATCCCTCCAGGTCAAGGCACGCACGATCTGATCCATCCCATATCCGTAAATTTGCAGGAATTATCACAACAAGTGGCCGGAAAATTCGAGACAGAACTGTCTTTGTACGGATACAACGAGCCGGCACTTCCTCGCCCCAAGGATTTGGATGCGATGTCTTCTCATATCTTGGCTTTGACGGCCAATTTGCATCAGTTACTCATCGACGCGGGTTCGGGGGAGTCTGATGCGAATGCTCTGGGAGAACTGTTGAAGGAGGTTAAGGCGGCTTTTGCGTCTCGTGGGAAGGAGGAGGAGTAGGAGGAGGAGGAGGAAGATTCCATGCTATTGGCTTGATTCACATCTCGTGAACGACCTTGCCGAGATTTCGCTGTTTAGTTTAGAGAGGCATCGGTGGGACGGCTTTTGCTTTTATGAAGGAAGATACCCAAGTTTGCTGGTACCAGTACTGCGAATCTGTACAGTTGCTACAAGAAGCTGATTCGTTCGACCCGCTCTGGGCACACAATCTATATCTATGGCTTTCTAGTCTTGCTCAATGGCTCCTCATCCGGATCATCGCCAGCATCAAATGGATCCCGTTCCACCGCGTCTTCATCATCCGTGAATTGATCCCTGTATCCTGTATCCAAATCATCCTCATAAGCTGTCGTATGCAAACTCACGTCATCATCTCGTTCCCGGTCTCCCCTCAATACACCCACCGCCTCCTGCTCATCCGAATCATCAACGTACTCTCCCGCCGTGTTCCTCCTCCTCCTTCCTCCTCGCGCATTGGCCGCCTCTTCCGCCTCCAACTGCTTCGCCCTCGCCGCCGTGCGAGCATAGATCAAGTATCCCGTGACGCCCCCAACCACCATGCCCAGAATCGCACTCACATAACTCACCATTTTCGTCTTCAAATCCATCTCGCCCCCATGCTCCGCGATATCTCCAAACCGACTACCGACAAAAACATGCAACAACAGCTTCGGACTCACAATCGCCGTCGCCAACGCAAAATTCCCCCACGTCACCGTCGGAATCGTACTGATGGCACCGTTCGCGAACGAGTACGGGAGCGGACACAGCCGAATCATGCACAGCAACTGCAAGCCATCATGTTTGAGCACGAGCGACAGCGCGGCAAAGCGCTGATTCTTCTCCGCCATGCGGCCGACGAAACGTTTCAGCACGGTGCGACTGACGAGGAAGGAGGCCGTTGAGCCGACGACGGTCGCGCTGGCCATGATGAACCACCCCCTCATCCCGAAGACGAACCCCGCGATGGTCACGCAGGTGGAGTAGCCGATCATGGGGGGAAAGGAGACGACAAACGTCATAAGCCAGAGGATCAGCCAGCCGGCGGGGAGTTGGCGCCAGCGTTGGGCATAGGGGGCGAAGTAGGCGAGGAGGGTTTCGTTGTAGATGAGGACGAGGATGGTGAGGACGAGGGAAGTGCATGCGGCGGCGACGAGGAAGGATTTCTGGACGAGGTTGAGGGATGCCCAGATGCGGAGGGCTTTGCGGTGGTAGGTGGAGGCCATGCGGAGCCATGGGGCGCGGACGGGGCGCGGACGGGAGGTGGAGTCGGTGGAGCGGCGGGACCAGAGGGGGCTGGTGGTGCGGCGGGTGCGGGTGGTGGGGAGGATGGGGGAGTCGTGGTCGTCTTCGTCGTCGACGTAGTCGAAGTCGGCGGCGAGGGCTCGCGCGGTGGAGGTGTAGTGGTCTGCGTCGCCCATGGTGGGTGGGCAGTGATGTATGTGGTATGGTATTCTGTTCTTCTGAGGCTGTCGTGGAGAATGCTGGTCCAAGTTGATGGGGGGAATGAGATGCGCTCGGTTCAAGTTAGGCAGAAGGATTGTCGGAAGGATGATAGTAGTAGGAATGCATTGGGAAGGCAGGACATGAGGGCCGATCGTTTGGAAGCAGCTTGAGGCTGTGGTTACTCGATGTCCGGATGTGAGACGTCGAGGCACAAGCGTCCGAAAGGCAAACTCGCTGACGGTGAGAGTTTGGGCATAGTCTTGTAGTAGAGCTGTGGTATGTGCGGTAGAGTTTGGGTGCAGCCTCGTGTCTTGTGTTTGCCGCGGCAAGGATGATGAGGTCAACGGCCGCGCACGGACACGTGGATGCCGATCGCGGTATCGTCGGCGAACGATATATATTATTCTATGCTATAGAGCCAACGCACCGTACATCGTTCGTCTTCAAGACACCTTCACTGTTGAACTGTCTTGAAGCCTTCATTATGATGGTCTGCAGGAATCACACTCCCTGTCACAAGGTCAAGGCATACTGGATCGATATTCCCATATACATTCATCATTAGCGTGCTGCACTGCCACGCAGCGGAACGACCAAGGCGAATTATAGGTAGTTGGTGAAAAATGACATCGACGCGGGAAAGAAAATAAATCCATTGGAGGCGCTTAGGTGAAAGAGACGAGGGGAATTGTATAACAAGCCGGAGGAATTAGCTTGAGAGTTGTGGGCAGTATGGCTGAAAGAGACTTTGCGAACTTGAACGATCTAGAAAGGGATGCATTAGGAATACTATCTCTAATCAATACTGAATGGGAGATGTTGGGGTCGTTGCTCGTCACTCGTGTCTAGGATGAAGTCGTCGTCCACGCACAGGCCAGCCGCTCACCTGGATAGCGGGAGCCGTCGACTCGGTGAAGGGCAGCTACTCTCTGTCCAACGCTGCTGTTTCCGCATTCTGTTGGCGATAGTGATACAGCCGATCCTGATACGAAGCATCGGAGTCAATGCTCTCCATTTTCCTATGGTGGTGCTGCTGCTGCGGCACGACATCGTCAATTGTCTCATTGGTGAACCTCAGATCTTCCTCAATCGACACAGAATCCTTGATCTTCCAGAACATGACGGGCGCAGCGATGAACAAAGATCCTGCGAGTAGGACCCAATTGCTGATGAACAGCGTCATGTACTCTGGCGCGTTGTCAAGGCCATCGAGGCGCCAGATGATGGCTGCTCCAGCCGATTGGATACCTTTGTAGAAGCCAGCGAAGTTGGCGAGTTTTCGGCCATTGTTGGTCATGGCGCCCATGAACCTGTGGCGCGTTAGCTTGTAGGAGGAGGTATGGAAGGAAGATCTGCTTACCAGTAGACACAAGTCTGCCATGCTGCATCGTAGAAACCGTAGAAGATGTACAGGAACATCGGGCCAACGTAACCATCTGACGTCCAATCGGTTCGCTCGTTCGCGGGTGTTTTCTCAACCGTTGTGCGAGTATAGCCTCTTTGGAAGACATATCCGCCACCCCAGATCGCAAACGTCAGCACCAAGAGGGCGACCCATGCAAGGATAGCACGAGTAGTGCGACGGATACGGCTAATGTCCAGAGCGAATCCAAAAATGCCAGATCCAGCGATCTGCGACATCCAGTAAAGCGTGTTGTTGAGCGCTCGTGTTCGTGTATTGAACTTTGCTAAGTTGACATCGTTGAACTGGTATGTATAGAACCAGTTACTAGCAAAGAACATGGGAAACAAGCACAGGATGTATGGATCCGTGAAGATGGTCTCCCACAAACCTAGCAGTTCGGTCTTCCAGGTCGGGTTCTTCATTAGAATGACCCGAGAGCCATCTGTTCTAACGACGTGCTTCGCATCAACCAGTGTCCAGGCCAGTAAGGCCCCTGCAAAAGTAAGGCATAAGAAGCCGATATATGTGCCGTCGCTCACTCTTTCGTTCGCTGTGGAATGGATGTTCTGCGCAAGAGGCACCAGGCTGCCAATGACACCGCCAAGGTTGAAGATGGCCCAAAACCAGGAGATGTATCGGCCTTTCGAAGCCTCGTTGGGGTACGACATCATGATTTGGCCTTGTGCGCTCCAAAGAACCCCAGCACAGCATCCAAGAAGGAAGCCCGCGAACACGATGTAGCCATAGTTGGCGGTGTGGTTGAA
Organism: Pseudocercospora vitis; assembly: GCA_026120125.1. Taxonomy (NCBI): domain Eukaryota; kingdom Fungi; phylum Ascomycota; class Dothideomycetes; order Mycosphaerellales; family Mycosphaerellaceae; genus Pseudocercospora; species Pseudocercospora vitis. The sequence continues at coordinate 26,685 of JALRML010000064.1, forward strand.
GCAGAGATAGGCCGATATGTAGACCGAGTAGCCGATACCTCCGAAGCCTAATGCAAACTTGATGCCGAGAGTGTTCGTGATGGTGCCTGCGAAGAAGCCGACGACCGCGAAGGTTGCATACAATGCGCTGTTCGAGTCAGAGCTTGCGGCAGAATTGTCGAATGCCTGACCGCCGCCGCCAAGACCATTAACAGCATTGAACATGCCTAGCTGACAGTCAGCGATGAACGAGAGTGTGCGTCGGTAACGACATGTACTGACCAGGACACAGAAAGCAAATGAATGCGACCAGAACAAGCTGGACTTGAGGTGAGGCGTAGTATGGCAGACCAAACCATTGCCTGTACTTCCACCCGCTGGGGAGCATCACTCCGTCGCTCGTATGCTCAGAAGTATATGGCCAAACCTTCAACGGCACTTGCTCTGATCGATGAGCCATGGCAGCCTGGCTGCGTGGCATATCAATGCTGTAGGTTGGTATGTATATCAGAGATGAGAAATGGAGTTCTGACAGCCAATGTTGAACCACCAGACTGAGGTGCGACCGGACTTCGCTTCATCATGTGCGAATGCTGAGCAGGTAAAGTACAGCACCTGCTCTCCGACCGCATGGTCTAGAGGCCCTGGCCTCCATGATACTCAGGCACGTAAGGCAGCACAGCGGCAGTGATAACGCTTATGGGACCAATGGACTTCAGCGCCTACGTGGCCTACATAGTGGAAGCCACCCCGACCATTTCACGACATCGGCTCCTACAGGACCATATGGGCGGCGAGGAAGCTGAAATCGTCGGTGGCCAATAAGGATGTCGGCCTGGTGCAAGATGCAGGCGGGTGAGAAGCAAGGAGTTGGGTGGGGTCAGTTCGCTTAGTGTATTAATATTCAGCCTTGCGGCGCAAACCAGAGTTCGACATGTCAGGCCTCACTCGGCGTGACATCTTGCGTGTGGTCAAGAATAGGTCGGAGCTGGAGCTGTCTGTGTAGAGCTCTTGTGGCTGGAACTCCTACGGAGTAAGAAGTCCGTACGTTCATGGTGCCGATATGGGTGAATAAGACTGCACGCGAGACAACAGATTTATATGGGGCCGCGATGGCGCTCGGTGATAAAAAGGGAGTAGATGAATGAGTTTCCGCGGTATAGTTTAAAGGTCGAGCAACGTTGCGAAAAATCAATAATGTGAGGACGGGAAGCAAACTGACAAGCACGTGTCAGCCGCTCCCGCCCCCGCGCGGGATCTAGCTGCAACAGGGTAGTCATTCAGAAGGACATGTACCACGACTGTCAAGCTGCTTCGCCTCCCCATGCGGCTTCTATTAGCAGCATCAAGCCTCTTCTACCATAGGCTGCCTGAATGTACTTTTTCGCCCCCGAAGTAGTCGCTTGCTGCCCCATCAAACGGTAGCTACGAGTCATGGCACAGAAGTCTGTTCGCAGCGGCTCGCTGCTCAATCACTCTTCGTACGCTTACTTGTAGGTAAGATGCCGGCCTCATATGGTAAAAGGCCTGATAGAAGGTGTTCTCTTCCTGCAGCGGTATCCAGCAGTGCCAGCTCCGCTGCTCACAAGCACAGCCGCAATATGAGGCTGAGGCCGCCGTGCAGGCCAGCGCAGAAGCATGTGCCTAAGTACACGGACAAGTATGCAGGCTAGATAGCCGAGCTACGAAGTTGCTGACACCCTTGAGCTCTGTCGGGTCAACTAATCGTTCCGTGGATGGATTTTGTCCTGCACACTGCATGAGCTGCTGGGTCGAACAGTGCGTCCTGCCTGAGCGCACCCTTAGTCTAGCACCTTCTGTCCTGTTTCCTTATCATGAGTTCCATCATCAGTGTTGACGACGTGCAAAGCACGAGGATACTAGCACACAAGTTGTATTGCCAATGTATGTCTACCTGTCTCTAGAACCTCGTGGCCGATTATGACTGATTCGGCATATGCAGGTCAGAGTCCCAACAGTGCTTATCGATCGCTAGCGAGAAGTGTCAGGACCCTGCGAAACAGGCTCGAGGAGACCGATGATGCGCTCGGCGAGACCGCCGTTAGGCACGAAGAAATTCGATTGTTATATGCTGCGGATGCAGGTCGGAAAGTGCTCGACAAGTTGGATGAATGCATGAAGGCTTCCGACCAGGTAGCCATAAGTCCGGGGAACAATGCTTCTTTGCACCAGATTGACAGTCTATCGACTTGGATCGATGTAGCTACAAAGGAGTTGTCGGAGGCTCTCGACTCTCTAGTATGGGCTTCTGGCAACATCGCCATGCGCTTCGATACTTCCACGTACGGTCATGCACGATCCACCGCGACGGAGACACCTGTATCAACGGCAAGCGGCGACCGATGGAACATCGACAACAGATACCTCAACGCGGAGCACGCAAGCATGTCAGATGCTAACAGTACCCACAGCTCCAGAGCAGCATCGCTCTCGGGAACACAAAATTACGATAACTCCGGCACACTCTCATCCCGTAGCCCAGGAAAAGTGCCCATGTCAAGTACTTTAGACAGCTGGAGGAGCCCATTCGCATCCCCCGACCCAATGTCTATCGATATTGATTCGGCATCCTCCATGATTCTCCGCGGCCAATCAGTGCATACTAATGGACCTCAGAGAGGCGCCTTCGTGCCGCCTATGGATGCCTCATCTGGTGGCAGTTGCGGACAGACTGTATCGAATATCGCAAGTGAAGCACCTGAGGTGTGCTCAAAGCCAATGCATCAAACCGAAGACGAAGACTTCCAGGCTTCCAAAGAGACTGATCTTCTGCACGCGTCGACCTCGCTCGTACAAAGTCACCGAGATCGTACCGCATCTCCATCTCAGCAAAATAGCAGCGATGAACGTCCCCAAGCAAATGAAATATATGAATACCCAGGACGACCACCTCCTGCTTGGCCGTTACCTGCTCCGGGGTCAAGGGAACTCAAGACAGCAGATATACAAGCTGACACTCTTGGGCGAGACGCGGCTGCTGTCAATACTCCATCGACATACCCGCGTCAGCAAGACGAGAATCATACACTTCGTGATGCAGCAACTTCACACTGGAGAAGTTCAAAACCAGACTCCTCGGTGAAATACGCGGAACACAGTCCACCAGCAGCCCGGCAGTACAACGATCGTGTACGCGCGAGCGGTGGTCGACCACAAGCCTCTCGTGTTAGCAGGAGACTCACGCCTTCGCCCTCGCGCGACTGGTGCGCTGTCTATGGTAGTGCGGATCAGGTTACACCGCAACACGACATAGGACTTGGGATCTTTCGCAGCAGAGAAGAAGATGTCCAGGTATCGGCTGCAGAACTACCGCCGCAAGCGAAGCCCGACTCCGATCTGAACTTCGACATTGATGAAGGACAAACCAAATTCATCACCAAGTGCTGGAACGACGGTCTTTGGGACGAAGCGAGTATACATATCCAAAAAGCCCTCCAGCATACCCCCAAGAGGAGTGACGTAACGGTTGTCAGAAAGCTACGACATCTTCAAGGTGTGGTTGCCAGCTTGAAAGGAGAATGGCTCGCGGCTTTGGACGCATTCCTTTCCGTACTGAGAACGCCCGTCAGTGATACATCACGCTTAGACCACGGAGACTGCACGGCGGCCATATGGCTCGGTGACACATACGCACTTCTTGGCCGACAAGCCGAAGCCTTGCTCTCATACACCATCGCCGAACAAGGACCACTCCTCCGACAACCAGACAATTCGCAGCTCCAAACACGCATCCGATCCGAGCAAGCAATCTGCCAGCTCGGTCTCACACGCGCCGACATCAATCTCCAACTTGACCGCGCCCAGCAGAACCCGTCCTCACTCGCTCCAACCTCAATTTTCCACCCCACCATCCTCACCCCAACCGCCGCACGCACCCTCCTCCGCACCCTCACCTGGACCCCAACCCCACCCCACCACCTCCCCCCCAAAAACCACCCCCGCGCCATATCCTTCTGCGACATCAGTTCAAACCTCGAATCCTGGTCCTCCCAACAACGCCTCCAAATCCCCCTCCTCCTCACCAACAGCAGCAGCAGCAGCAACAGCAACAGTAGTCCCCACCCCTGGCCCCTCCCTTTCGACCCCTTCTTCACCCTCTCCAACATCCCCCTCCCCACCACCTCCCCACCTCAAACCCCCTCATTCCTCCTCCTCCCCACCCCCTCCCTCACCAAAACCATCCCCAAACTGGCCCCGCTCAGCCACAAAGGCATGACAACCTTCACCTGTCCGGACCTCAGTTTCCTCCTCACCTCCCTGCGCAGCTGTCTGGCGACCTCAAAAATTTCTTGGTCGGAACACTGCGATGCCGAGGCGCGCAGGGTGTGGTTCGAAGCGGAAATTTCCGAGACGATGACGACGGCGGCCGCGCTGGCGACGAAATGTTATTTCTCCCTCGACTTATTCCGGCTCGCGCTGCGGAGGGGCTTTGGGGTCGAGGTGGGTGTGGATGGGGTGTGGAGTGCGCGGGTGAGGGGGCAAGGAGGGGAGGAGGAGGAGATGGCGAGGAAAAGGAGGGGGAGGATGAAGAGGCGGGTGAAGGAGTACTTGGATGCGGCGTGGGAGAGGCATGAGGGGGGAAGTTTGCGGGGGAGCGGGGTGGTGGGGATGGGGATTGGGATGCCGGTGGGGATGAATGCGGTAGTGCCGGGGATGGTGCAGAGGGGGATGTCGAGGAAGAGTGCGAAGGGAGAGGCTTCGCTGAGAACGCAGGAGGGTCCGTCATGATGCGGGAAAGCGGCAGCTGGATTGATAATGATACAGGAATCTGACACTCTCAGTTACTCACACATCTACTCCCATCCCATGACGGCCTGCTCGATGATCGGTCGAATCACCTTCCTCCCGGCGTCTTCCCGCTCATGCGTCCACACCATCTGCCTCTTTCCCAATTCCTCCGCACGATGCCACTTCTTCGCCTTCAAGGTGGGTTCGTTCTCGATCGCCTCACTGACCGTGCGAAACAGCGCATTCGCCTGCACCTCGTCAATCCGGACATCCGACCGGACCGTCAACACAATTTCCCGGACCTTCTTCTTCTTCTTCTTCTTAGTCACCCCATCCACTTCGTCTTCCTCCGCCACCTTATACTTGTTCAACGCCACACTCACATCCGTGCCCTCCTGCGCCGTCCACGCGGCCTCGATGGCAAACCAATCGAAGAGCTCGGCGAACTCGGTCTTGGCAATCTGTTCGTCGAGCGAGTACGGGATCGACGAGAAGCCCAACATGACCGTCGGCGTGCGCGGTGACGGCGTGTCGACATAATCGCCTTTCCAATCGCGTCGGAGCAGATCCCGGACATTGAGGTCGTCCAGATCCTTTTTCGCGTCGCTCAGTTCCGAATCGAGATCCTGCATGGCCGAGGCGAGATCGCGATGTGACCAGCGACTACGGGCCAGAATGCGGGCGGCAATGCGACGGTCTTCTGGGGTGGTGTTGTCGGCCTCGAGACCGCCGGAATCGATGGCGATAGCGCCGAGGATAAGCTCGAGGAGTTCGTGAGGGAGATGATATTCACGGGGAAGCTTCTCAAGTTCGTCGAGCATCTGGCGAGCGACGAGGGAGGTGCAAGAGGCGACCTTTTCGAAAACCCGAGGTTCGGCGTCTGGCCCGGCGCCGGAGTCTTGGTGGTGGTCGAAAATGCTGAGGATGGGGGCGTTGGACCATTTCCGGAGCGGGCGGGGATGGTCGACGATGGCGATGCCTTTGAGGTCGCGGGCGAGGGTTTCCGGGTCCTCGGGGAGTTCGTCGAGGGTGAGGAGATCGGAGTGGCCGGTGCTCATCTTCGCATTCTCCAACGCCAATTGGTTTTCGGGTCGGAGATCCAGGGCGTCGGTGGGAGTCTGGAGGAGGGCGATGGCTTTGATGGGATGCGAGGTGTTCTGCGTGGAATGCTCGAGATGGTATGCCCAGGTCAGAGCAGCCACCATGGAGTCCAGGTCACCGCCTTCGTTGCCTTGCACGATGGTCCATTCCGAGACTTTGCCGGACTGCCAGTCGATGAGGAATTCTTTCTTGGTCGCTCGACTCCATTCGCTGAAATGGCCGACTCCGGTCTCGATGGAATTGGCGGGATGGGCGCGAGAAGGCTGAAGAACGGCCTGTGCCTCGTCTTGGTGTTTTGGAGGGACTGCACCAACGGCCGGCAGAAGCAGGGCCAGCGTGCCCGCGGACTTGGAGACCCTCATCGTTTTGCTGTACTATTATACCGCTAGCCTTGTATTCCTCCCCATGACCACGAAGAAGAAGTGAAGTCCAGTTGCCAGAAAGGAAAACATGGCCTCTCCTGAACCCGACAGCCACGTTCACGCGTGTCGTGCGTTCCTTGGCTGACCGTTTCGAATGATGTCAGCGGTACAGCTTCCCCTTGGCACCCACCACCGTACAAGAATCATGCATGTGAACCCCCGTTACGAGAATAGATACCCGGTTCAAACACTCTATAGCGAGCGCGACTCAATCCTACATCCACCTACCTACCATTCATCCATATAGTCAATCGCTCTTTCAATGCCCAACCCTTATTTGGGTCCCCCCGTCCCCATGCAGCTACGTATCTACGGGATCGACAGCACAAATTCATGTGTATATATGGGGCGGAGACCGAATAGTAGCAGTAGCGGCATTGTGAAAGAACGACACCAATAGTTCATCGAACTGTCTCCATGTATACATATACACGTACATACACACGTACAGCGTTCCAACAAAAACAGGTCTACAACATACATCCACCGAGCCGCAACGATGAGTCGCGGGTTTACCATACATATATACATATACAGGAAGGACCTGAGTGGTAAAGGCCAGAAAACAAAACCTGGGAAGGCCGAGGGGGAGGGGTATCTTTTTTTCCGCAAAACACAATCAACCATAAAAAAACTGTCCATGATACACAAAGAACGAAATCGAGACGCCGCTCAAATTCGTGGCAACAATGCAGAATGCAAAACGCTGAACAGAAGGGTAACGACATATGCTCAAGACTGCATATGCGGAGGCCGTGCAATGCGACGGTAGATCACGACGGCTTGGCAGGCGAGTGGGGAACATCCCAGACGCTCTGCTGCTGTGAGAACCCATCACGCATTTCGGAGTCAGGAGCACTCTTGGTCTGATCCGATGGAGTCTTCCACACTCCATGCGAGCTTTCGGGAACGGTTCCGAAAGGTATCGGTCCCGTGCTGGTGAAGACAGGAAGGTCGGCTGGTCGTGGTTGCCACGGCTGATGAATAGAGTCACCCTCGGGGGCGGATGATGGGAGGGCGTCCGTGGGTTCTGGCCTTGTCCACAGGACCGACTGTGATAAGGCTGATTCGTCCGGTCCGGGTGCGCTGGACCATGGTGCCTCGTCGGTGGCGGTGCTCTCCGCCGGTTCGGTCGGAGCGAGGCTGGGGGTGGTGGCGGGTGGTGTCAAGCCACCGTCACTGTTGGCGTATTCCGGAAAATCCAGCGGCTCGGCGGGCACAGAGAAAGATGCAGGAACCTCGATGGGAGTTGCTCTGCGTGGAATGGACATTGCTTCTTCGCAAGGCGTGACGACACCACCATCCTCGAAGCTCGGAGAATCCATCCGGATCGAGGGCACTGTCGAGGATATCGCATCTGCTTTGGGGAGCGGACTTGGCTCCTCGTTCTCCTTGTCCTGCATGGGCTGAGAGCTGTTCGCAGTGGCTGGTGCAGTACCTTCACTACCGATAAGCTCCGATGGCTTTGCAGGTAAGGCTGTGGAGACAGTCGGATGTGGCTGCACGCTTGGTGCTCGTGTGCCAGTAGCCGATACAGCCGGGACTGCCCTGCCAGGTCCCGCTGGTGGCGTTGCATTGGCCTGAGCAGCTTTCTTGGCTGCAGCGTTGATTCTTCGAGTCTCAGCTCCCTTCAAGGCGCGGGCTCGACGATCAGCATCAAGCTGGGCTTTCTGCTTCCGGTCGTGTTCCTCTTTCGTGCTGCTCACTTTGAGAGTAATCTTCTTCATACCAGTGACAAGACCATCCACATCACCGTTCGTCTTTGCGCCGTTCGTAGGTGCGGTGGGACCTGCAGGCAATGCAGGCTTGCTACTTGTGCTCGCGACGGCACGAGTGCTGGAAGGTGCTCTAGTCTTCTTGATCGGAATTGAGCCAGTCGGGGCGGGAGGAGGCCTCATTGCCGTTTTCGACGGAACAGCAGGCATGGGCGGTGCATCATCAGCGACAGCGGCATTACTCGTTGCATCCAGCGCACTTCCAGCACTGAGGCGTCGACTTGCTCGCCGTGCCACATTATCGGATGGAAGGGTCGCAATAGTCTCACGGCGCGACGCTCTACTCTCTGAGCGGCTGGCAGACCTTACGCTTGCGGTCTCATCACTATGTGCACTCTCAGCATACGCAGGCGTTTTCGCCCGCCGGTCTCGAAGCTGTCTCGTCTTGGTGGCAGCTTCAAATTGCGGAGCTGGCTGCTTTTCCTTCTTTGGCCCTGCGAGTTCCTCCACAGTGCAGCTCTTCGTCTGCCTGTCGCTTGGGATGAGTAGATTCGAGAGCTCTTGCGTAGCTACTACCCAGTCTACTTCTGGTGGCGGCGGTGTTGGTGGTCGGGCGGGTATGGTCGCCTCTCGCATTGTGCCAGAGATTGAACGAGCGAACTTGTCCGCATCAACTACTTTGTACGCGAAGGATTCGGTGGGCGTCGCGTACGTTGGCTGAGGTCCAGTGCGCATCTTTTTGGATTGTGGCGGTGGCGGTGGATTTACTTTATGCTCGAGAGCAGTAAGGTTTGCCACTGACCACCACTCTCTGTCGTAGAAGAGGCCATGGTTGTCTGACAGGCCGTTGATCGCAAGCCCGTTCATTTGGTCGCTGAGACCCATGAGCGTGTCTACGCCATTAGTTTTGGGTGTCACTGGCGATGCGCATAGTCCAGAGAGATGGCTGAGAACACCACTGCACAGCGCTCGATCGCTATAGCCACCTTCAAGCACGCTGATGACACGACCTTCACATCCATCCACTTCTTCGGCCAGTTTCACCACATCTTCGGTGAAGCGAGCATAGAAATCTGTGGGAACGCTGACTTTGTGGCGTTGCATACCGGCACCTTCGTGTTCGCTCGCATCGAAGCCAGCAGAGATGAAGATGGCAGTCTTGGGCAGCACTTTTCCTTCCTGCCTGATCCTGGTGGAGTGATGCTGTAAAAAGATTTTTGCCTTGTCGAGCAAAATCTGATATCGCTCTTCATAGAGCTTCCAAAACTCTGCTTCCGTTGTCCAAGGCTGCAGGTGTACGTTCCAGATGGACTGGTTATGGGCATTCTCGATACACAGGCTGGCCGCCTGGACTTTGTCATCGTCGCCCATCTCACACGGGTAGCTGTTGATATCATGAAGGCTGTAGTAGCCGATGTCAGGATTTAACTTCAGCTTGCTGTTCGGCTTGGCGGCAAGTCGCTTCTCGTAGTTCTTGCCATTGCGCTGCCACGTAATAGCTTGGCTGCCATCGCCGTGGTGAAGATCGAAGTCCAGAATGGCTGCGTGAGTGAGGCCGTACATCTGTGCGGCATATTCGATTCCAACGTGGACGTTGTTCAGCCAGCAGAAGCCGCTGGGGTGGTCAGCAGAACAATGGTGGCCAGGAGGACGAACGGCCACAAACGCTCGTTTCGTCTTCGTCGCTGCATTGAAGACGGCATCGATCGCATCGGCAACTCCGCCAAGTGCGCCCTTGAAGGCATCTAGGGATCCAGGAGCCAGGTACAGATCGCCAGCGTGGAGCTCCTGCTTTGCGGGCTCCCCAGGGAGTGAGGTCCGACTGACCTCCTTCGTCCCTGCGGCTAGCTTATCGGGAGCGGAATGACACATGCCCTGCAGTTCTGTCATCCACGCTGTACCATGGACGTTGGTGACAAAAGACGATGTGATGTCCATGGAACGTGTGGACCGTTGGATGGCGAACGGCGGTCTCGTAGGTTCCACATGGTCGGGATGAGGCGCGTGCTTTGCACTTGCGTGGTGGCCCCCGAGTCTGACGTATGCAGTTGAAGCACCTAAGATGCTTGCATGTATACGCTCTGGGCGCTCCACGATCAGAGAAAGTTGAGACTTGGGCGTCTTCAGACGGGACCACCGATGGCCATAGCAGGCGTCATGCAGAACGACTATGGTCTCTACATCGCCACCCGCCTGCGAATGTCCCAACAATTCTTTGGTAAAATGAGCAGTAGCTATTTGAGCTGCAGTGAGCGGTACAGGCTCTTCTATTGCCTCCATTGTCGATTGCGCCTCCCTGAGGCCCGATATCAAGTTCGAAATGGATCGCTTTGGGCTCGGCCTGTACTCGCCCTCATCTGGAGTGCCTCCACCGCCGATAGAACTTCTCGACGATTTGCGCATGAGTCGTGGTGAGGAGGGCGTCCTATTCAGGCTGGCCGAGCTGGATGGGCGTCGCAGGGGCTGTTGCTTGGGGGAATGGGCAGCAACGTTCAGCGAGTATGACGGGCGACGCGACAGTGGTGTCTTCAGGCCTGGAGTATTTGGCGCAGAAGATTGCGGGCTGGGCGCATCGGACGTCGTGGGAATATTCCCCAGAGACAGGTGTCGCACGGATTGCGGCAGGTCGCGCGTCTTGATTGAGATGTGGTTTCTGTTCGGGGCTTCGTCCTGGCCCGTGTCTGGCGCCGTGGTCGCATCCATCTTTGGCAAATACCGCAGTTGAGTGAAATGATGGCAGCGATCGCCTGATCCGGGTGGAATGGCTGGCGAGTGCGCGGCGATCAGGTGTTGTTTGTTGATGTGAGCTCACCCCTGCAAGATCGACACCGAGACAACTGCACGTGCATCGCGTATTCCCGCCGCGCCAAGCTTTCGCTCTGCCGCCGTTTTCCCACCAAATCTCTTCCCGACTCTCTCACGACGTGCGAGGGAAGGGAATGAATTGTCTCAGGCGGGCCAGTCTGCGCTTGATCGTGCTCGGAGCGGGTGACTTCTCGCTGCGGACACTCGACGTGTGCTCGGTGGGTGCGATGAGGGAATTCCGTCGCTCAAAGTAAGTGAACGAAGGGTCCCGCCTGGCCGAAGTGGGCGTGACGGGCGTGACAGGTGTGATGGGCGAACTGGGTGTCAAGTTGTTGGGCGAACTGGGCAGCGCGGGCACTGATGTCGATGGACGTAGCTCGACTCTCTGCCCGCCGTAGTGCACGCTGCGACGCTTTCGACGCAGGTCAGGACTCGATGGTGACTGATAGAGAGTCTTCATTGGCGAATTGGCGGACATGGAATCGTCGAGGACTTGTTCGCTCGTTGTTGGCGTCGACCTGCTGTGTCGATGGGAAGGGTAGGGTATTCGATGTGGCAGAATCGAAGCACAATGGGAATAATCAACAGTACGTGGGTGAAGGGTCTGCTTCGACCTCGCTTCCCTTCATAACGGTATACCGTCTACGTGATATGCTTCCGGCCCCTGGCCCGCGATGTGCGATGTCCAGGTGTCGTCGTCATGGGTACCAGAGTCTCCAGCAGTAAGTCGCACTATATCACGAGTAGACGGAGCATGGAATTCCCCATTTGATACATGGACTGCCGGAAGCAGAAACGGCCACGGCGGCAGCTTTCACCAATCAAGATCTTAGACCGAGATCAGCGCACCCTACAAGCGAGGGCTTCCCATGGCCAATATTGGCTAGCCGGATCGCGACGAACATTTTCACGTTTGCCATCCGTCGCAGATCTGATATCCGCTCCGGGAAGCTCGGTGAGGCGTCCGAGACCGGACTGGACTGCAGCGAAATGACCCCGATAAGCGCCCAATCGACGCTCTTCACACTTCTCCTCTATCACCACCCTGGACCGCACAAAATTGCGAGACAAGGCTGGCTCTGTGGGAAGCGAGGGGTGGAATCCGCCAGACAATTAACCTATGATCTCAGCGTGGCACTAGTGCGGCGATCATATCCGTGCTGGGGGCTAGCGGCTTCGTCTCCATCCCAGCGCCACGGTCGACAGTTTCACGGAGCCCTACACGTGTGCTGAAACGCCACGCAAGGAGTGAGAAACAACCCCGGCGATCGGCACTGACAGAACAGCAATGCCAACTCTCACCCTTATAGCACACAACCAATAAACATTGCTAGCAGCTCGACTTCAGGTCAGCATGATTCCGTGGGCGACGAGACATGCCAAGGGAATTGCTGCTCATCAAAGCTGTTTCCCCCGCCTCATATCACTCTGTATCCCAGACCCGGTCACACCCCGGTGCCACTCGCCGCTCTAGAAAGCTACTCTCTAGCCACGTTGCCCGCACCAGCACACGCGCTCGGAGTAAAGACTTGAAGATTATTTGCCCTGCATCTTCCCCTGAAGCACATGCTGTAACTCAAACGAAGGACGTCCCAGTGGCGAAAATGAGCACGACATTCATAACATTGTATCATATATCAGGTCCCCGATGCTTAAGAGAAAACATATCGTTTCACGCTGACGACGGCGATCTTATCTTATAGACAGCGCAGCGGAGAACGTAATAAATACTAGTGCTCACGGTCCGGAGCGCCGTCGCGTGATATACCTTGGAGAAGTGCAAGGATCCCTGCGACATGCACGACTCGAGGTGTGCAGACTGCGCAGTCGTACATGGCTGGTATTCAGCGGTTCTCGAAGAAGCCGACATGGAGCTGTCCACAGCACGGATGTCGCCAAGCCACGTGCTGCACACTGCCGCCAAGAACGCTTTTATGAATGTTCAATGTTATCACGACTGTTCACACGTGCTCATGAAACATCTCTCGAACGAACATGATAATATCCGTCGTTGTGATTTATAAGCACGGCGGCCACACCAACTCGGCTATTCTCGATGACCTATCAACGCCCGGCAAGTCAAGTCCGCAGTCTCACCTCCTCGAGTTTGCCTCGATGGCCTCCGATATTATTGAGTTTGATATCATGGTCTGTTCCCCGTCGGCAGTCGTGAGGGTACGGCATATCCAATAGGGTTTCTCGCCGCTTTTACCGGCTCCGGTCATCATTCATTACACACGAGATGTGAAACAACCCAGATGAAGCCTCGGACAAGGCGAGCGGAGGCAGAATGGCCACCTTGCCTTGCCTTCCCTGTGGCGCATGCTGGATCTAACCGCGTGAGCAGCGCAGGTAGGACGACAAACGAGCGTCGCCACGCGACGAAGACCCTGAAGAAAAGTCGAGATGTCCACCGAGTCGTGCACTGTTCCAACGCTCCGTGCGTGCATCACTCGGTTCGCGGAACAGAAATGGAAGAAAGCATGCCAGCTTCGACCCTGACATCGCTATGCCACGTCCTATACCACATTTCCTTCAACTCCTCATTCCACCTAGCTGGGTCGTATGTCTCTCGGAACAAACATGATCATTACTATTCTCAACTCTCTCTCCATCCATCCATCCATCCCTCCTTCACCTCCCTGCCAACCGTCAAATCCCACGGGATCAAACAACTCACCCATACCCAATCCAACTCCCTCTTCCCGCAGCCCTACTCCGTCCGTCCACGCGCCCTCCACCCTGCCTAACTCTTCTCCATCCCCTCCCACCACCCTTTCCGCTGAAGCACATCTCAACACCGCAGGCGTCCGACGACACCATAAAAGCGTACTCAAAAACACCTCTGTCCACGAGCCAAGAACTCAAAGCGTATGCTGCGAAATGAGTATGAAGTTGACATGCGATGAAATCTTCATGTGCTCTGCCTCACATCGCTACAGCTACAGCTACAGCTATAGTATTAGGACATGTCCCAAACTACCACCGACGTCTCTCCAATTCCCCGCACCGATTCGCCGGACCACTGACAGCGAAATATAAAGAAATCTACCGGTGTCATCTCGTGGGGTAGTTCCTGCATGGTCCAGTGCAGAGGCTCGTGGCGTCGTGGCAGTTTTAATCTTATGCTTTCGCAGCCGCGGATTCAAAGAATTCCATAAAATCAGGTGCAGATTTTCTCCTTGTTTTACAGGCGAGTGTGCGGACTAGGAGAGGTTATAGACATATTCTGGAGATTTTGCGAGTTTGTGGGTTGGGGAAGTATAGGCGTTAAATGGTTCTAACTATGATATAATGGTGGAGTAGGTTTCACTTTCTGGGTTGCTTTTGGGAAGGGCGGAGCTCAATGCAGATTAAGTGGGCTGACTTTACTCTGTCGCTGGAATGGAAGGCTGTGAATAGGTTGTTGTGGTTACATGTACATTCGTCCTACAGAGAAGACGTGGCGCGACAAGTGGCCGTCGACCTCGGGTTGTTGGACCCTGGCGTCTTGGCATCGACATCCCTGCCAGCGCGTCGCGTTCGCACCTATGGCATCACATTGCGAGTGATGGATTGGGGAAACGATTCATGGCAGAGGAGCAGAGAGGAAACGAAACAATGTATCAATATTCTTGCCATTGTCATTATCAGGCCATTACCTCTGCAAGAATCACTCCCGATCCTGTGTCGATCAATGGCACGCTTCAGGCGCGGTGCAACACCAAGCGTCATGCAGTATCGTCCTGAACAACCCCAATTCTCTGCCTCTTCTGATGAACCAAATTCTAGCGGCTAAACACAACCTTGCCACATCCGGTGCAATTCGCGAGCAGACTGTGCCACTGCTTCGTCTTTCTGACCCGCCAAACGAAATCCGCCCATTCCTCTGACTCGACAAACTGAATGAGCGCCTTGCCAACCGGCGCTTCATTGTCCATGTCCGTCAGCAGCAGCTTCCTCACGCTGCAGTCGCAGATGACCTCCCATTCTCCCTCCTCGCCCTGCAACAGTGTCCACTTGCCCTTCGCTCCCGGATGCTTGGGAGGCAGGAACGTGAATCTGTAGGTGGCGAACTTGATGAAGCTGTCCCGATTCCACAACGGCCGCTTCAGCGCCAGCTGGAACTTAGGGATCAGATCCGCGTAGTCGCCGATGCTGTGAAGGAAGTTGCCGACACAAGAGCTGAGGACGGCACCGCCGTCGAAGCAGAATGTGGGATTCTCCGCGCACCAGATCGGCATCACCTCCCACCGCATCTGACGGCAGGTGTTGGCGATGCCTGGGACGTTGAACGAGGTTTTGGCATGGTGACATGCGCCCTGGCTGCACGTCTCAAGCAGCGTCTTGACGTCGATGTTGCCGTCTTCGGAAAGGACAGCAAGACGGTAAATGCGGTTTCGTAACTCTCCAGGCAGCTTGCAGAAGTGTTTGCCGACGTCAGATGATGGGCAGCTGTTCTTGAAAGAGACTGGTGGCGGTGCCTTAGCGATTGCGAGGCCGCGCAATGAGAGATCGTTGGTGGCCTGGCTGCGGCGTTGTGGACTGAGCGGTGGCGTGCCCATTGTCTGCGGTAGGGTAGGAAACCATTGCTCCATTTGCAGCACCTGCGCGTCACGCTTTCCCTGCTGCCAAATCTCGGACGACTGCAGCGACTTCAATTGGCGCGACTTTCGATGCTTCCGGAAGAGTCGAGGCTTGGAGATGCCACGGGAGTATCTGGTGCTTTTGGCGAAATCGACGTCCGAGATCAGATGCTGGACTGAGGCTAAGCTGATGGTTGGGTCCAAGGGAAGACTGTATGCTCTTGATGCGTGCCCCATCATGACTCGAGGTCCTCGTCGACGTAGTGTGGCGATGAGAACTAGGGCAACATTGTTGTTGAAAGAAGTGAAGTTTTATGCGGAGGGTTGGAAGACGTTGAAAAGTGTGACTGTGGAAGGCGCGAGTGTTCACTCAAAGTGAAGCTGCATCGGAAGTACGCGCTAGCTGCATGGGAACATGCACAAGGCTACATGTACGGCTCAAACTCGACTACAAACGGCGACCAAACAAGTACATTGCGCGCATCGGAGTCGCCCGTGCAGCAATACAGAGATGGACGACAGTGGTCTACTGAGCGATCCGGTCCATCTGGCTACTCGTCTGGCAGAGATCGAGGACCGAGAAGATGAGATCGAACTCAGAAGACTGAAGCGGCAGAAGGGATGACTCCTCGCGCTTGCTGAGGCACAGAGGGCGGCCACAGCGGGTTCAGCAGCATCCATCACCCTTCAGATCCAGGCCCCAGAGTATATCGACTTGACTGAGTCGCCTTCGCCCAAGATCAAGCACGAACACGGCGGCCCACATCGACAGCCTGGATCGAAGCAGAGACTTCCGTCGCGGCAGCCTGTTGTTCCTAGCTTGGATCTGACTGAGGAACGCCGACCAAAGGCAGCTAGCGATACACACGTACTGAATGGAGCATGTCTCTCGAACATCACAGCTGTCCATGATGAGAAGTCACAGGGCCAGAGCTCTGAGTTTGGAAACCACCACGTCCTAACACCTCATCTCAAGAGCAGCGAGTCGTCGACGTCGATGGTGCCACGCAGTGGCTTTCTCCCTCAATCGGGCCGATCGAGCGCAGTCGAAGAGAAGCTGTCTCCCTCTATTCACGGCCTCCTTGAGCGTGAACGAGATTTACTGGACACAAGCATTCCATTCATGGCCGGCTTGACTCCAGCTCTGCATTCACCAGGTCTGTCGGTAGGCTCTCGTTCTCGAGGGGCGTCCGTACATGCAGTGAAACGACACGCTCTTGTAGATGCACAAGACTCTTCCGATCGAATACGCCAAGACATCGACACGGAATTCACTGAAAATTCTCCTGTTCAAGCTCCGCCCCAGGAGGCTGAGCGGATACGACCTATGGATCGCCAACCAGAAGGCATCATTCAGGCAGGTGCCATGTCGTCTACGAAGAAGAAATGCAACTTTAACCAGGACGCATGGTTCATCAGCAATGACACACACTATAAAACCATTGTCAAAGCTCCGAATGGCGAGCGTGGGACATGCGTAGAGCTTCGATGCTACCTCTGTCATGGCAACTCCAGGAATGGACGTCTGTTCAATGGCCCGGCCGGGTTGATCAGGCACTTGAGAAATTGCCATCCCGACGAGCATCCGAACAGTATCAGATTGAGCCAAAAGCACGTGGTC
Organism: Pseudocercospora vitis; assembly: GCA_026120125.1. Taxonomy (NCBI): domain Eukaryota; kingdom Fungi; phylum Ascomycota; class Dothideomycetes; order Mycosphaerellales; family Mycosphaerellaceae; genus Pseudocercospora; species Pseudocercospora vitis. The sequence goes on from JALRML010000064.1 coordinate 43,642, forward strand.
GAGCTTTGCGGGACACCACTTTCAAGTGAACAAGCCAAAGGCATACTTCATAAGCACTCAAATGCCTATCGGGTCCCTATCATTCCTGCTGCCTCCGCGCCTGCTCATGCATATATGCAGGCTGTCTGGAAAGGCATGCGAAATAATGGCCGCAAAACGAAGCGCTCCTCACTGCCACCCCACAGCGATGGCGAAGAAGACGACGACATAGTGTCTCCACAGATGGTGGACCCATGGATGGCCACAACGCGGCAGAGAGGCCCCTCGTTGCAATGGACTAAAGAATTGGGATCCAATCCCGTGGTGGACCAGGACGGCAGTCGCGGCGATCAGCGTGCCGCACCAAGCTATGTTGAGGAACAGCTGCAGGACAAGGAGGAAGACTATGATGCTGAATGGCAGCCCCCGAAACGGCAGAAGAAGAAATGATCTCTTCTTTGAAGTGACTGGAGGTCGAACTGACAGGCGTCCCATGCTTGGCAGATTTCGTCCTGTGACGAGACGGCGCAAAGGGCATGGACATTGTCATACGCGCGCAACGTCACCAAGGCGGCTTGTCGGGATGGATATAGCTGGAAGAAACGCGCAGGCTTTACTTGACATGTGAGGCTGCGGGCGAGCGTGCGGCTACGAGTTCTGATCACTTGCGGATGCTCACTCTCCAAGATGAGTGTCACTATTTAGCTTGATCAATGTCACATGCCGGTAAGTACTGCCTCACAAGCACTTTGACCGTCTTCTCCGTGGGGCAAATGAGCCTCTCACTTTCAAGTCAGTGACATTCCTCATTACAGCAGAATGTAATGACCGAGCCCTCATTGCATTTGTAGCTTCGCTGTACTTGTTGCCTCACTTCAGTTGCTGTCTCACCTCAGTTGTTGCCTCATTTCATTTGTTGCCTCACTTCAGTTGTTGCTTCTCCAGCCTGATGCATACTTATATCCACCTCGACCTCAACCCGCTTAACACAGACATCACACAACACTGACAACAATCGAGCCTTCACTACATTTGTTCCATACTTCAATCCGCCTCGAGCTCAACCCACTCAACACCGACGACAACCAACATCGACTACAACCTCGCTGGAGAAGAAGGAACACCTTACTCATTAAGAACAGCTACAACATGGCGCAGAACGCCCCTAAACAACATACCATCCTAAAATGGCTGGATCAGGAAGAACAATTTTTAAGACGCGAGATGGACATTGCACGACGGCGACGAGAGATTCAGGCACCAGGGTTCGGTGCAGCGCTTGGATTGACAAAGGTATGCTCCGTCAACGATAATCTCCTACACCACTGACCGTACGCAGCATCCCGTTATCGACCTCACCGGAAACGACGTAGTCGTCAAGCAAGAATTGTTAGGATTCGACCACGAAAATGAGAAGGAAGCCGGACCAGCCAGTACGCCTATTCCTCCGCAGCCAGAAGTACAGCATCCACTCCAGGACCCCACGATTCCTGAGCCAGCACGAGCACACAGAGCTGTGAATCGTCCTAGAGCCGAAACAATCGACACACTCAAGAGACGATTCCCCAACGTAATCGTCGATCCGGACGGAGATGGACTCCTCGAGCTGCACTGTCCCGAGCCAACCTGCCAGGCGAACTGCAAGCCTAACGGCAAATTTTACGTGGGCCTCGTAGGCTTCCGCCACCACGCCATGGGCCACTCGTCAGCAACCTACAAAGGAATGGGAAAAGCACAATTCTTATCGCTGAGCGTGAAGACCCGGCTGTCCGTACGGGACGTCGAGGATCTACTGAAGGGAGCACCAGGTGCTCATAAAATTGAGCGCGTGACGTCCAAGCGCCCAAAACCCGAATCTGCGACAGTTCAGCAACCAGACTCGAGCTCATATTCGAATAAGCCGCGTCAGAGGAAGCGGGCACTATCAGACGAGGACTACGTGCCAGATCAGGACCGCGATGAGGACGTCGAAACCCCCCAAGAAGACGATAAGGAGACGAAGAGAGCCTTAGCGGCAGACTCTCGGAATCTGATGGCAGAAGCTACGCCAGACGGTACAGCTAGTCAAGACGTTCTGCCCAACCAGTCGTGGCCCAGCCCTCGCACGGCCTTGTTAGGAAGTAGTAGTGCGCCCATTGCCACCGCTGGCCAGAAAGCTTGCAAGAAGAGCCTTCGCTATCCAGGACAGTCACCGTCTCCAGAAAGTGAGAACGAGGACGAAGAGAACGAAGAGGAATATCCCGGCCCGAGAGGCAGTATGATGAGCCGTCTGTTTGCCAATAGCTCTCGCACGATCGAAGCGGCGAAGCATACACGTTGCCGTGCTGAGGAGGATTAAGGCGAGAGCAGAAGAATACCAGAGTAGTATGGCGGAGCGGAACAATTACTATACATGGGTGCACCTAGCGACAACTCAAACAATACGGAACTGGAACATACAGGACTAGGAGATATAGCGATACTTTTCCAGGATAACGAGGGAGTTATATCATTTCACTACAGCACGAGGGGAGTGATGGAGACATATATTCCTGGGACATTCCCTTAGGATTGGAAATTCCCGTTACGATAAATCTTCTCTTCCGCTACACTAACGAAGAACCCGACTTAGCGATGTGGAGTCCTTTAACAAGTAAAGAATCAATTCTAGGCCACCATGCTCACCCTAACTGACCGCAATCATCTCCGCGACAGAAGTCACAGAGGCTATAGGGTACTAATCAACTTTTCTACCATTCCATTCCATGATGTAACATAAAAAGATGTGAAGTCCACTATAGCACAGCACTAAACTACTAAAGCAATATACTATAGAGCTTCTGGACGCGCAGTCATATGAACCTCCTAAGGTATCTCGCCTCCCTTAGATAGCTCCGTCCTTTAGCTCCTCTCGAGAGATGTCGTCTATATCTACGCCTGTATCTGTGTCTTGGCGCGGACTCGCCTGCCTGCGTACCAAAAAAGGCGTGCCTAAATGCAGGCTAGCAAGTACTATCAGAGGGGACTTTCTTTACTCTTTAGATTCAAGCGACGATCGTCGTTTGGTCGGCTTTACTGAAAGCTTTCCTTAAGGTTTCCGATTGCATTTACTTCGCGCAGATAGTCCCACCCCTCTTACATCCACGATCGAGAGCTTCGCTGTGCTTCCGCGTGGAGGGATTTGTGAGGATATGTAGGACGCGGAGACGGCAGAGGGAGAGGGAGGAGGGAGGATAGGATTTGTTACGGCGGGCGCGCGGGATGCCATAGATATCTGCAGTCAGTGGCGGCAGAGGCATTGCGAATTGAGGCTGTATCTGAAGGGATGCGATAGAAGTCACGATCTCAACACAGCAAAAAGAGGTTGTATACATTACGAATAAACACCTGCCTGTCGGTCCCCTCTGTCGTCTCGGTAATCACCAACCCTCACCATCCTCTCCTCAATCAATTTTCTTCGCTGCCTTGAGATGCCACTCCATGATCTTCTCGAAGATCCCTTTCCCGCCACTCTCAATCACATCTCCATGACACGGCACAATCTTATCAAAGTCCCACGCGTGTATCCTCGCGATACTCTGATTGAAGCCGCTTCGATCCTCCGTACTCAGCGCGTACCATAGTAGCCTCTTCTGCCATACCGCGCTCCCTTGCGCCGACTGCAAGGCGCAGAAGATCTTGGTCAAGATGCCTGAAGTGGGCGACACATTGGTTTTGCTAAACTGCTCGTTGGCGGGGAGGTTGAAGATCAGGTCACCTTCGATGAGGGTTTTGGAGGGTTTGTGGCAGAAGACGAGCTCTTTGTTTCCATGCGCGTAGACGTATTCGGTGTGGAATTCGGCGTCGAATTCGGGATCGACGGAATGGCCCGTTTTGTGGTTTTCTTTCTTGAGAAGATGCCAATTCGAATCGGGGAGCTTGAAGTACTGTTGCTTATCGCGGTAGGCAGGGAGGGTTTCTGGTGCGAGGATTTTGGCGTCGGGATATGCCTGGAGGGTGGGGATCAGCATGGCGACCTTGATGGAACGAGCTCGACTTCGGTGCGCGATTCCTTACTTTATGCCAGCTTTCGAGGAAGATGTGATGTTCTTGATCCAGCGCGACGAGATATTGAACCGTCCCCATATCATTCGTTTCTCGCTTGACTGTTTCGGTTAAGGCTACAGGCGAGAAGACTGCCAGTGACCCGGTCGCCATTCGCACGATTGTCCCTCGCCCTCCGATCTTGATCCGACCGAAGCGGAGGAATGGGGTGCTGCAGGTCAAGACGTCGGGCGTGATTTTGCGAAGAATCATCACCTTCTCCGGGTCGGAGGGAATGAGCTTTGCTACACCGGAGGCCATTGCTGCTGGGGTGGAGGGAGTGTGAATGGGAGTGGAAGGTGGTGGAGGGCGAAAGAGAAAGGACTTATCTGCACGGAGTCCGTGGCGGGTGAGATAAAGTACAGATTCTACTGTAGGTCACGCCATCGGCCGCAGTAACCATTCCAGACGTGAGATCCGTGCCCGGACCGAAAGAAAGGCTCAGGCACGATCGTAGGCGTGATATCAGCACAAGCCTGTCACGGATTGGAGCTGTCAAAGTCGACGTCCGACGTCACCACAGCCAACCGACACGGGACGAAAGTGTCACTGCGTCGGCTCGTCCCGCGGCATACCAGCAGCTTTCCTCTCACGACAGCAACGGTCTCATCCACAAGGCTACGAGGGACATCGACAATGGCGTCGGTAATATCGAAGAAGTCAATATCGCGCCTGTTGGCACTTCCGCCTCACCTACGAAGAAGCGTATACACCGCTGCAACCTCTTCATCAACCGCACCAGAGATATTCGATCTAGTATGCATTGGAGGCGGACCAGCAGGACTGGCCCTCGTCTCCGCCTTACACTCTGAGCCTTCCACCCGAAACCTCAGGATTGCCTTGATCGACTCGCAACAACTCAAAACCTCATCATCGAACGACCCCACCAATTTTTCCAACCGATGCTCGTCTCTCACCCCTTCGTCCGTCCGCTTCTTACATCAAAATGAGGCATGGAGCCATATCAATGCTTCAAGGGTACAGCCATATCACAGCATGGACGTATGGGACGGCGTGAGTGGGAGTAAGATACACTTTGACCCACTAAATAATGGAACTATGGGCATATTGGATAGCATGGCAGAGTTGATACCCGGCAGCCGATTCAGAGAAAGTAGAAGGAAGTACGAACAGGACAATACGGGCACAGTAGCGACCATGTGCGAGAATTCCAATTTGACGTCAGCATTATTGCAGCGACTCCAAGGAGAAGGACAATCGATAGAGATCATCGATCAATCAAGAGTTGAGTCTATACAATTTGGACCAGAGCCGGAGACGGAGGAGTCGCTTGACCTTTCCCAATGGCCGGTCGTACACCTGCCTGGGAATCGAGCCCTAGCTGCCAGACTTCTGGTAGGAGCAGATGGCGCCAACAGTCCGGTTCGAACATTCGCGGGCATTCCAAGTGATGGGTGGGACTACAATCAGCACGGTGTTGTTGCGACCCTACAGCTTGATCAAAGTTTCAACGCGAACGACTTGCGCACAGCATATCAACGCTTCCTTCCCACCGGACCCATCGCGCTACTTCCTCTTCCCGGCAACAGGGCCAGCCTAGTGTGGTCGACCTTCCCCCAATACGCAGCCAGGCTGAAACAACTCTCTCTCGAAGCCTTCGCATCCATGGTCAACGCCGCGTTCCGCCTCATGTTCGTCGACATCCAATACCTCCTCAACGACCCCACAGCAAACCCAGCAGACGAGCTTTCCTGGCGCGAACCAAACACCCGCGCCAGCGAGACAGGTCTTCCTCCCCAGTTCCCTCGCGTCGTCGATGTTCAAGCCGGAACCGTAGCCTCCTTCCCGCTCCGCATGCGCCACGCATCCACCTACACCGGCCACCGCCTCGCTCTCATCGGAGATGCCGCCCACACCATCCATCCCCTCGCCGGACAAGGCCTTAACCTGGGCCTCGCGGACGCAGAAGCGCTCGCGAAATGTATTACCAAGGGCGTCGATCATGGCATGGACATTGGCAGCTGCTGGTGTCTGGACGACTACAACGCTGCGCGCTGGGCGGCCAATCACGCCATGTTGGGTGTGGTGGACAAGTTGCACAAATTGTATTCCGTCGGATCGGGACCTGTCGTGTGGGGCCGCAGTCTGGGCTTGGAGCTGGTGGATAGGTTGGGTCCGCTGAAGGGCGCGTTGATGGGCGCGGCTTCGGCGAGTTAGCGCCTGCCTACATCTGTGATCAATTACGCCGTCTTTCAGCATCTCCTGCCATGTTCCAATCCACTTACGGTGAACCCCGTCCGACTCGGCCGTCCGCTCCGCTCAAGCAGTCGATAGTGATGTCTGAAAAATTTCAGAATGTTTTACAGTTCCGAAGTTGGCTCTGTTAAGAGCGAGGACAGGGATAGGGACGAGGAAGACTGAGATGTTCTCGGGACTGAAATGGCGGTCACTGTGGTCTTGACATGCTTAAGGATCCACGTCGATGTGGCGAGACATTCTGCACGTGGCTACCTGGTCTGAAGACGACAGAGTGACGGCGGAGAATGGCGAAATTCGATAGCGTTTGAGAGCACACGGAAATGCTGGAAACATCACAGCATACTAGGTGAAGTAGGACGTCGTCATTAGGAACAGACAGCTCACTAAACTATGCATTATATTCCAACCCCCTCTTCGCCTCCACCCCCGCCACAGCACCCGTCGAGTTCCGCGCCGCATTAGGATAACTGCTCGCCGTGAAATTGGTCGCCCGCAAATCCTTGTTGCCAGGCACGATATACCTCTTCGTCTGGGGCAACGTATCGAGAAACTCATCCGACAACCGCAACGTCTCCCTCACGACCTGCTTCGGCGTCAAAGCCAACCACTGCGCCGCGCTAATATCCGAATACCGCGGCGCCTGCAGGATTTCGAGGTAGACCAACGTCTCGTCGCCCGTGTTCTCGACATAATGCGAGTCCGCCACGGGGATGTAGCCGACGTCGCCTTCTTGGAAATCGAAGGTCCGGGATGCTTGTGGGCCCTGGAAGACGGTGACTCGTCCTTGGCCGCGCAGGAAGAAATTCCATTCGTCCGAGGTCAGGTGCCAGTGGATCTCGCGCATGGCGCCGGGCTCGATGGTGAAGAGGGCGATGGAGAAGTTGTTGGCGATGGGGAAGGTGGTGGGGTCGACGATCTTGACGCTGCCTCCGGGGACGGAGTAAGGGGTTTGGGCGGACATGTGGTAGCTGTAGGATTCGTCTTGGGGGAGGGGACCGGCGGGACCGGTGGAGCTGGAACGGGCTTCGGAGAGGGTTTGTTCCATTCGGGTGCCTTGGAAAATGTAGCGTTGTTGGGTGGGGAGGTGGTCGAAGGTGCTGATGTCGGTTTGGAAGTTCTTGGCGAGGACTTCGCGTGGGTTGCGGGCGAAGAGCTCGGTGACGAGGTCGGTGCCGTCTTCGGAGAAGGTGCCTTGGTTGAAGACGAGCAGGAATTCGACGCCTTCGTCGGTGGCTTGGATGGAGTGAGGCACACCTGCGGGGAAGAACCTAGGGAATGTCAATGAATGATTGTGAAGCCGATGAAGCCGGAGACATACCATAAGTCGCCTGCGACGACATCATCCACAAAAGACTGTCCGTTCTGATTGACCGCAGCGATACGAGCACTGCCGCTGAAGATGTATGCCCATTCATTCGCGGAATGCCAGTGGAGTTCACGATACGCATTCGGCTTCAGATGCATATTCACACCAGCCATTTCTTTAGAGATCGGAAGTTGGTCGACGTTCTGCTGCCGTGCCCAGCCTGGGTTACCACCACCTGTGCCGGACCTCGCGCTCGAGAGCCCCATCGGCCACTTTGCGTTTGCCACGTCTCCTGCATCTGTGCCCGGACGCGCGAACAGGTCGCTGTTCTGACGTTCCAGGTCCTTGTTCCTCGGTCCAGAGATGAGGCCTCCGTTCTCGCCACGGATCGGTTGCGGGTTTTCGACTTCGGTCAGATCGAGATACAGGCCAAGGTCGGCTTCTGCGTCTTGCCCCGGTGCGAATTCGTATGGACCATCGATGTCTTGGACCGTTCCGCTCTGGTATGGCACAGTCGGGCCAATCTCAGTGGGTTTCGCTCCATCGCCTGCACTCCCTAATAGCTCGCGACCGCCATAGATGCTTCCCGAAGCTCCTGCTGGGCCGACGGCTTGGTAAGGAATGTTGGAGTTGTCGATTTCGGGTCCAGTTGGGACACCAACGATCTGGCCTTGACGCTTTTCTTTCGTCGGAGCGCTCAAAGCTGTGGTAACCAAGCTGGCGACCAGAGAAAACGTGCCGAGCTTCATGATGAATGCAGTGTAGATTGATGCCGTGAGGTTGCCGGACCATGCCAGACAGTCTGTCTAAATAATTTCGCCATGCTGACGCAGAGGCATACACGCTTACGGATACACGGATATAGACATCGATACTTTGCGGATAGGGCACCTTTGAATGGAAGTTTGATCTTTGCAAATGGCCCTCACATGCGGCCGTTGATGTGTTAGCGCAGCCACAAGCCTAGAGTAAATTATTAACCTTATTCAACGGTCCACACTTGTTAAAAGCACTTGGATCTGTCGAATGTGCTCGTCCATCACATATTCGGGTGCCGCAATCATTTGATGCAATGCGCGCCATAAATTCTATGCGTTGGCTGGAATGGTCAAGCAGAGATCCGGCTTCGACCTACTGAAGGCGAACCTTTGCCAGCCTGTCTCCAAACTACGATATCGCTATAGTTGATGCTGTGACCAACCAAGGATCTGCTTGACTAAGGCTCTCACCAACCAAAGCTGGTTCTAAGGCTCTTTCTGACTGGAGTGCATCATGGGGCTCTTACTGCTCTCTGAGGCTCTGACTGGTTCCCAGGCGCTTCCTGGTGAGCTTTCCTAACACTGTTGTTCACCAACCACACCCCAACCGGCTGAAAGCTCACACTTGCCGATGCCTACGATCTCCATCATTCGACTCGCTGCGGCAAGACGGGCCCTTGCATACAGTACATCGAATCCTCGGGAATCTTGAGCTGAAGGTGCCTACTGTACATAATCGTCATTGTTGCTCCAATGATCTGGTACCGCTTGGCCACCCGGTCGGCCGTCAATGGTCAGTTCATGAACGGCCTCGGGAGCGTTGCGCCTTGGCAACGATCTCACATGATTTGCAATCTTGCATACTGCCATCGGTACGTAAGCGTGACGACAAGGAAAAACAACCTCGAGACCAAAGCCGGAGAGGAAGAGTCGCGTCATGCTGAAGTAGTAGAGTAAGAAGTATTTGAGATGCGAAATTGTGAGCCGAGCGATCCAATTGCTTTGGAGCCAGGTGGAGGTCAGAGTTCTTATGGGTAGAGCTTGGGCGGAGACAGGTCCGATATTGCGTTTTGCTTGCTGGTGTTTATTTTGCCGAATCTGAGATCTGACATGGGATCTATGATATTCCCCGTAGACATCGGCCCTTGACCTTATGGCCCATGAGGATGTCGTTCAACCACCGCGATTCAGTGCTAGTTGGTGCCGGAAGCTGCCGAACTTTTGCTGTGATATCTTGTGCACGTACTTGTGAGGAAATGTGCATAGCTTGACACGGCATCCCGGCTCTCGCAGGCTGGTATGGGACGTTTGGTTGTGGCATAGAGAAAGAGGAAGTAAGTCGGAGTCCAGATCAACTCCATTCCGTGAGGGACGGAGCTGGGGAATTCTTGGCAGAAGCTACCAGCCTTGACTTCCACAGCAACAGCAACTTTTTACTGCCGCAGTCCTGATTTATAGAGCCTCCCTGAGCCCCAATTGTCGACCATGTAACACCCGATATGCCCTCGGCTTCTATTCTGCGCGGCGCTTGCGCTTGCTCCTCCACTTCCTGGACGTCCACCTCCCCACCCAAACATCTCGACTTCTGCTACTGTTCGCAATGCCAGCGAGTCTCAGGCGCACCGTTCGTAGCCTGGATGGGCATTGAACGTTCATCGGTCACTTGGTCCGGGTCGCTCCAGACTTTCCGCCTTCACATCTCGAACGGCATGAACAGCATTGCTACCCGAAGTTGCTGCTCCTCGTGCGGAGGGACAATGAGCATGCAGTACGACTGCTATCCCGAGAAGACGCATATCGCGGCTGCCACGGTGGTAGAAGATGTCAATGGTATCATGCCGAGTCTGAAGCCGGGAGATCATATCTTCGTGGCCGATAAACCTGCTTGGTATACGATTCCCGACGACGGGGTGGCAAGATATGAGGGCTTCGATCAGTCCTTCTTAGACCGGCAAAGGAGGTGGGATGAGAAGCAGAAGCATGAACAGACAGAGGTCAGCCAGGCTGAGCCTTATGATAATGAGGTCCATGAAGATGATGAGGTGGAACGAGTAGATACTATGAAGCACCACATGGAAGAGCTTGATATTGGCGCTGAATCTGATGAAGAGCTTCAAGCAATCAGACGACAGTATGGTGGCAAACAGGGCCATAAACCTGCGGCCACACTGGATGAGCTTGACTCGGAGTGACAGCAATCGAGTTTGAAGCAGGTTATGGTGCTTTTGATTTACGTGCCATTTGAATTATGCTTAGGTTCACTTCAACCAAGACCGGTGTGTGGTAAAGACGATAAACGGACTTGCTGCAAAGCACCACGAGGCAAAGCAGGCTAATAAAGCTCTTCGCGTATCCGCACCCCCGAACATCAGTACACGCTGTGTCCAGCATCTCCTGTCAGCTGTGAGCTGGGTCGAGAGCACTAGTGCACTGAAAGTCAGACGGACCATTCCATCTCGCCTTGTATCAATCTGACCTAACCTGATGTGGTTTCCGGTAAGGCTAAGACTCACATCATCCCTTCTGGACAACGGACCACGAGCCTTGCCGTGAAGACTCGAAAAAATTGCAATTCCGGATGCGAATATGACAGGTCTGGCAGACTCAACATTCGGATCACACATGCGCCCTATGCTCGTTGCTAATGCTCCGGTCAGCTCCGCGTTGATTATGGTCATGTTGTATGTTGAAAAAACCTTGATATCACCATACGTAAAACTCGCGTGATGATAGGGACGAGGCAGAAAGCCACACTATCACTTCCTAAGTCGGTAGATCTGTTCGCCACTGGCGATTTGACCAGCTGCACCTCCATCCTCGCTGCAGATGATGCTGATCAAGCTCATACCTTGTCTCCACAAACTCAAAGACACCACGATCAGGACGAACGCTTTGATTCCAGCGTTGGTGAGGAGTTAGGCATCCCTGAAACCTGAGCGTCACATGGAAAGATGCAGAAAAAAAAGGAAGACGGCCCTACAAGCCATGAAGCATGAGATAGGTCTTTCCGCAACCGTAAGCCTAAAAAACCGAGATCAAAACAACTTTCAATGCCATGGTCAATTACATTAAAATAATAGTATATTCTATGTGCTCGTAAACTCGTATCCAATCTATTTTACTACCACCACCAGCAGCAGCAGCCCGACAACAGTGTCGTCGTCATCACAAAGGCTGCCGCAAGCAAGACCTGACTTGCTGTAGATGAAGTGTGCTTCGCAGCTCCAGACGTCGTTGTGGTCGTCGCTGTGGGTCGCGAGCTCGCGGGCGATCCCGAAGACGACGTGCTGCTGGTGCTGTGTCGAGTCGTCCGAGCCCTGCTTGACGACTCTTCTCCCGATAATGTGAGCGTCTGGCCGGGAGTCAAGGTGTGGCCGTTGATGATCAAGTCTCCACTGGCCATGGTATAGGTCAGCGTATTGCTGACTCCGGTAAGTAATCCTGCACCCTCGTGTATGGGTGCGGTGGTGGTGGTGGCGGTGGCCTGGAGATTCAAGGTTGTTGTGCGCTCGCCTTGGATGGCGATGATCTGTGATGCGCCGACGAGGCTCACGGCCTGTCCTTCTATATCCACTCTGTCGCCGGGCTGCAGTGATTGCCCATTGATGACGACTGTTGAGCCCGATCTCGACCAGGTGTAGGTTTGGTCGTTGATGGTGACTTGGCCGGATCGGACAGCGCCTGAGCCGGGAGCGTTGGGAGTGTGGGTTTCTAGTGCAGCAGTTACACCATTGACAACAACTGCGTTGCCGTTGTTCGCGTATACCACTGTGGCCTCCGGGCCAGGACGGTCGCGGTTTGGGCTCGTCATGCCGAGAACGGAGGCGATGATATCTGCTACGGTTGGAGCCGTCTTGCTGGGGGGAGGCTGGTCGTTATGTGGCTCCGACTCTGGCTGATGCGAGGGAGCATTTGACTCCGGCTGATCCGAGGGAGCACCAGCAGCGGCGTGAGTGGTTGAAGGAACCACTTGGCTTTCTGCAACCGCCGTCGGTCTGGGTAGAGTCGGCTGGTGTGTTGTCTTCACAACTGGGATCGTCGGCCCATTCGGTGGGGTATAAGTTTGCGTGGGTGTTGGCTGGGCACTGTTGCCGTGGGGTAGTGTCGGCTTTGCAGCAGTCTTGACTTCCGTAAGAACGACCGGCGGGTCGAAAAGCACAGCATCCTCATCAAATTGGAACTCGCAAAGACCAGGCTGGCCAAAGGCGTTCGTAAACCCGGAAGGCTTGATGGTCTTGAACTCGTCCGGGATTGAGAGGACTGGCGCGTAGTCGTCCCAAATTGTGGAACACTGATTCTTCGTCGCGTAAGAGATAATAGACTTCCGCGTAGCGGTGATCGTTCTTGTCGTGCTCCCCGGAAAGGCGTAAGTGTATACAGTGGTGATGTTTCGGGTCGGGAAGGGCATAGGGTTCTTGAAACAGCTTGGTTGGCAGCGGTAGACATCTGCAGGAACCGGGTCGTTGAAGTTGTTGTAATTCACGCTTTGTGGTGGCCCGTAACCACCTCCAGGCTTGCCGCAGTAGCTGGACACTGCTGTCGAACTCTGCGGGAGGATCAAGGTCTGGGGTGTCGTGTAAGTAGTATTTCCAGTAGTATACGCCCAAGATCCTTCAAATGCGATATACACGGTGGGGCTGGTCAGAGTGTGGTCCTGCCAGACGAAAGTATTAGGCTGACCCGAGATGGTAGGGCCCAGCGTAGTGGTGGGGCAGTCGCTCAGACTACGATGACAAGCATCACACGGCTTGCCGGTCTCGACTGGCCAATACAACAGCTGCACCGAAGCCCCGTTCATGTTACAGAGAGGCTCGCCGACGCTGGAAGCTCGAGGCGTCGCGGTCACTACACCACATAATGGCGAGGTCGGATATGGCGGCTCTGTCGCATCTGGGTTAGAGGAGTTCGCGCTGATATAGTCTCGAAATGCGGCCGATGCCTTGGTATAGGACGCGTATAGATTAGAGCAGTCGCTTGGTCCAATCGTGCAATTCGGCTGAGGGATGCTGGTCGAAATCGAGGTCGTTACAGGCACAGTCGAGACCTCTGTTTGCGTAACCTCGACCTCGAGAATCGTTCGACTGCCGCTGATCCGGGGAAAGCCATCGCAGAGCGTATATGGTGCCGAATTGGAGCTCAAATACGTCTTGGTCGTGTACGAAGTCGACGGCCAAGTAATGGTTTTTGTCGTATTGAACACGGATGTCGACACAAATACCATTCCACCATCGTTGGACCAGCTCTGCTTCGCTGCATTGCACGCCGACGCATACGCGCTGCCAGATCCTGTCGCCGGGCCGGTGTAGATGGGAGCGTAGGTGAAGGGGACGGGCGTGTATGAGACTTCATTTTGCTTCTGTTCCTGCGCGCGCGCCTCTGCTCGGAATGAACAGAGACCCAGGGAGCCGCAGAGGAATACGACACACCAGTTCGTATTCAGCATGTTGCGGCTCCCGCCACTGCCGATGTCTCTCTTCGCCAGACTATGTATCGTGCGTCCAGTCGGCCGTCATGCTGTACCGCCGTCTCTCATCACAGAAGTGCTCTCGCTTGGTGATTGTTGATATGGGTGAAGCACAGGATGTTCGAAAATTCTCGATGAGCATCACGACGCGGCCCAGCCCTTACGACTCGGTTGCCAGCGGCACCGTCGTGTACTGAGCCACGGCACATCATGGAGTCTATATAAGGTTCGATGGCGTGAAGCTTCGATCTATAGTTGTTTCGCATTTCACAGGGCGATCCGAGATGAATTGACTGGAATTGATGGACCCGGGCCTTCAAATCTTGATGAACAGCGCGATGCCCTGGCCACATATCAGGATCATTAAACACTGCAACCAGGAAATGCCCGTTCCCATGGGCCACCCCCCTTGCAGAGCCTGTTCCACCACCGATTTACATCTGTCAACGACAGCTCACCACGTTTCACCTCCGCTGCGTCCGGAGTATTCGCCAAAAAACTTCGACTAAGACACATGGAGAGAGCTACACATCTCACGATTTTCTCTTATTCATTCATGTAATCCTAATAACAAGATCACCGACAAGTATCGCAAGCATTCCGCAGTACGACAAGCTATCGACAAGGATCTGGTGTCGACATGCGGGCAAACAGAGACAAGCCTGCGCTGCGTTGTCGTATTTTCGGCCTCGGCGAAAACCATCACACGTACGCAATAATCTTAATATCACCTCCTGCCCTGTCCGCATCGTCCAGGGTCACCTCGAGGCCCGCCCGGCTGCACAGCCTTGTTGTGGGATGGAATCGCAGCTCCGCCGTACGGTCTTCCGTTGGCTTCGAGATCCGCGGGCTGGGGGACATCCTCGCCATCGATCGTCGTGAACGCCTCGTTCGCTTCGTCCTGCATGATCAGCTCCGGAGACTCGTTTGTCAGCCTTTCCGACGCGACATCTTCTGATGTGGTTTCAGCGGCCGGGCCCTGTGAGATGTGAGCATAGAACAAGTTGAGAGGTGGGTTTTACGCAGAGACTCGCCTGTTCGTCGACCTTGACTTTTTGCCAATTTTCAGGTTTCTTCTCGATCGGCTTCAAGTTCGGGTCAGCAGTCTGCGTCTTCTGGTCTTCTTTCTTGTTCGAATTCATTTTGGACGTGTCGATCGGGCTCTCGATTTGCTCTGATGAGTTGTAGGATGTGACGAATCTGCGGATAATTGTAGTCTGGACCTTGCGTGTTTGCTGCTGCAAAGCCAGTGTACAGACACTTCGATTGCCAAATCGAGCCTTCTTTGAGAATTCCTCCAACAATGAGTGGTGGCGCGATGATGTTCCCCTACAAAGCCTACACTACTTCGACAAAGCCAGAAGCACGTAGAATACGCACCAGGAAGCAGCACGTCAGCTACCTCAAAGCCACATTCTCTGACCTCTCCTCAGCTCTATCAAACCAGATATAATCTTCCAAATCCTCCTCCAATTTAATCCCCATCTTCACCACCCTCTCACTCTCCCATTCGAACTCCACCGCCATCTCCCCCCCTTCTCCATCAAAGTAGTCCTCCACGCGAGCCACAAACGTCGTCCGATTCTTCACGTGCTCAAGAGTCAAGTAAAACCCCATCGATCGATCACTCGCGTCGATCCACAAGTTCCCTTCCCGGACGTCCACTTTCATGCCCCGATATCCCACGTTCCAATACTCACCACAATAAACCTCCAAATCCTCAGGCTCCGCCTCCCTCCTTCCCTCTTTTTCCTTCTCCTCCGCCGCCTCCTCCCTCGCCATCGCCTCCCTCTTCCACACATTCCAATCCACCCTCTCCCGCTCCGGAACCGCCAGCACCGCATCTACCAACTCCATCATGACCACACCCACCAAATCCGCCGCAGCGCCCGAGTTCCCCAGAATCACCGCCGCGAACCCGAATTCCGGCAGGAAGAAATGACAGCTTCCGTACCCGGAGATCGCGCCGTCGTGGCTGATGATTTGGTGTCCGCGGTAGAAACGTACGCCTAGACCGGCGGCGTAGCCTTCGAATGACGTGAAAGGCTCGCGGTCGGGGGAGTCGGCGTCCGGGTCGGCGGTGATGCGGATGCGGGTGAGGCCGTCGTAGATGGGTTTGGTAATTGGGGGTTGGTTGTGATGGCACAGGGCGCGGACCCAGTGGATGTAGTCATTGACGCTGGTCATGATGGAGCCGGCGCCTTGGGCTTCGGGACATTGTTGGTAGGGGATGGCGCGGTAGGATTGTGTGGAGGAGAGCCACTGGTATGGAGTCGCGAGATGATCGCCCAGACCAGCGGCTTGGGTGGCGTCGGGTTGGAGATGGGTGGTGTTCATGTCTAAGGGATGGAAGATGTGCTGGTGCAGAAAGTCTACGAAGCTGATTCCGGACACGTGCTCGACGAGGTGAGTGGCGACGGTGTACATGATATTGTTGTACTGATATTTCGTCCTGATTGGTGCATTGGGAGGCAGGTTTCGAAGATTGCGGGTCACGGAGCGAGGTGTGTCGGGTTGGTGTGCCCTGATCCCGAGATAAGAGAAGTCATGGCGAGGGAGTCCAGTTCTGTGGCCGAGAATATCCTCGACGGTGATGTCTCTGGTGTAGCTGTCCTCTGCCATGACGAAGTCGTCCCCGAGTAAATCGTGCATCTTCGCGTCCCATGTTATATTGGGATAATTCTCTTCGTCAGCGACAAGGAGACCAACGGCCCCAGCAGTTAAAGACTTGGAGCTCGACGCCAGGTCGAAGATCGTATCACCGTCGCATGCTCTAGGAGGGTCGATACTTGCAAAGCCAAAACCCTTTGACTGTGTTCTCTCGCCTTGGCTGACAGCAATCGCTAATCCAGGCACCTTCCATTCGGCAATCAGGTCGCTTATGCGTTTCTCGAAGCTGGTAGAGTTGAAGTGATCCATCGTGTGGTCGTGCTCACAACACAAGCACATCATGGAAGCTATCCAGCTTTTATGCGCCGTCTAGAAGCGGGAAGCTTTCAGCTGTGGCTGTGCGGATCTCTCGTAGGGCAGAAGTTAAAATCTTGGCGGTCCCCAATGGAGAGCGGCGGTGTGGTATGCCGCGACTCTGAGGTTCTGCGGATTTCTATTACGCCCTTCGCGGTCGACCCACATACAGACGATTGGTGCAAGGCACCAAATATAAAGGCTGCCTAATAATTTGGTCATACAGACTCACGATGACCCATAGTTTTAGCGATACTCCGGATGTCATGCCTCGTAGCTCATCAGTGTCAATGCTGACTCGTGTAGCAATTAAGACTCCTCGTGAAGCTGGCCTTCAAGTCCATACCGAGCTGCGCGCACTTCGACACCGCATCATCGGCGGAGGGGAGTTAAAATATAGCTGTACGCCAGCGTGTCGGCTTCGCTTGTTCCATTCCGCCAACCACATTATCATACATGAAGAAGGCCAGACGTCTCAGGCGGAGTGTTCCGGGTTTTCCATGCGACCCGTAGGTGCCAACTCATCTCCAAACGTCGCTTTGTGTGGCTGTACCTGCGCAATTTCTGGGCACCGTGTAGCTTCGGTCTGGATCGCTTTCCCATTGCACGCTCCCGTCCGTTTCCTTCTTGATATACTTGTAGTTCAAGCTCTGGCCAGCCGGGAGCTGCACGGTGGCGAACCAGAGATTGTTAGTACTGGTGTAATTCTGGGCGCTCAACGCGACAGCATCGTTTGTGTTCCAGCTGCCAAGCTGTGGTACGCTTCCTACGATCAAAATATCTTCCCCAGAGATCGTCGTGACGATCTCCTTGAACAGTACGTTTGTCAGGGTGGGAGTTGTGCTACAGCTGCTCGTGGTAGTAGTCGTCGAAGGTTGTCCGGGCCGGGAGAACCTCGCCGTCGGAGTTGCGCAAGGTCCCGTTGCTGAGGAGCCAGAACAGCTTTCAGGCACCGATGCCCCGGCTGCGCCCCACGAAGCAGGTACTGCTGCTTTGCGGGCGTTGTGCGCTGTCAAGAATGCAGCATAGGACCATGTAAGGTCAACTGCGGAGAGAGGATCGCCGTTGGAACGTGAGTACTGCTCTGCAAGGGCACCGTCCTGGGGCGTGTATTGTTGCTGGAAGACATCAGTCACCGTGCTCGGTCAGGGCGTTGTGACTTACAGCATTGGCCATATAGCTATCCGCGTATGCCAACACGGCGTTGACAAGCGAATCGAAGGTGGCCGTCGAAGAGTCAAATGTGCCAATTGCAGCAGCCGGGTAGAGGTCTGTGAAGAACGGCAGCGAAACACTGGTAATTTCAATAGATCCCTGTTGTCGCCACTGATACACAGCATAATACAATTGCTCGGCCGCAGCGAATGTGCTCAAGCTATGAGGTGTTAGTCTGAGAAGTGGTACGATCGGTGACTGTTCACTTACTACCACGGATTGCCTCCTTGATACGAGTCTTCGGGGTAGCGTCCAACAGCGACGCCTTTACCAGCTGGAAGATCGCTATTGATGAGATATATCGATCGGAAAGAATCCGTGACCTGCTTGTGATTCGCCAAGGCCTTGTCACTGCATGGCTGATAGGTCGTGGCGTCGCATCCCACGGCCGGATCGAAGAGATGTATTGAGGCGAGAAGTGAATTGGCGTCCTTGCCCGAGCGCCCACCGCCGGTATTCGATAGTACGTAGGAGCCAGTCCAATAGCTTTGCAGCAAGCACAGGACTTGCGGTGCCTGCGTGTCGCAACCCTGGCATGTCTTCCCAATCTCGGATGCAAGCGCACTGCCTTCCACTAATGCGCGATATTGTGCTGCAGTGGTGAAGAACGAAGAGCTGTTAATTTCTTCCCACAGGTCGAAGCCAGTCTGATTCCAGTATTGGCTAACATAGCTGAGATCGTTCTGCACGAGAGGCCAGATGATGTCGGACACGCTGTCGGTAACGCCTTTCCCCAGGAGGTACCTCGCATAGGCAATCATTGCCGTTGCTCGCAGTGCCGGACCATCACGCTGCGGTCTGCCCCAATCGCCCGTGAACTGTGTCCCGTCTACATTGAACTTGGGTTCGCCCAGCCCGCCTGAACACAGACCACCAGATGGATTATCCACAGTCTGAAGGGCTACCTGGGTGTTGATGTAGTCCTGGATCGTCCCTTCCAAGCTCGAAGGTCCGCCAGACAGGAATTGGTCCACCAGGCATTTGATCGTCAGTGCTGCATCACGGGACCTATACTGTTAGTACAAGCTTGCTTTTGGTGAAGCTTCGATATTTGTACCACGTGTAGAAGTAATCAGGATCGCTTTTCGAGGGCGATGCCACGATGATTCCCGATTGGGCCCCCGAGACCTTCGAGCCTGAGCTGCCGATGTTGTTGAGAACGCCTTGCAGTGCGATTGGACTTTCCACGGCCAGCCATGAGTCCAAGGAGCCCGTCGCTCGTGGTTCCAAGGCATCTTGATACGGATATGAGAAGGCGAGTCCGAGGAATGGAAGCAGGCTCACGAGGGCGAACATGGTGGCGATACACCTACTGAATGGAACGAGGTGTACACAGGCGGACGACCTGGGAACGACGGCCATTTCTACCGCCGCGTGCCAATGCAGTCTATGGGAAAGGTGGATGCTCTCTGGGGGGCGATGCTTAGGGTTTACCAGAGACAATCATAGCGTTCTCAAGCCGTCCAGTCGTTCGGCGTGGATGCATCGTGCCTAGCATTGCCGTGATGGTCCTAGCAGGGAAGGTGTCGGTGGTGTATCCTCCTCCGTGATGTCACCATGGACGGAGGGGTGTGAGTGGTGCAAGCGGAGATGATCACAAGCACTCACGGACTCGAGGCGGAAGAAGGGAGGCGTCTGCGGGCCGACAGCCACGAACCCAAAAATCGTGACTACTATTACTCAACTCCTCATTGCTCCGACCATGATCATTGTTGTTACTGTCGCCGTCCATATGATTAGTAGACCTCCAGTAACACGAAGGGAACACGAGATTACGAGATTGAGTGCCAAGACGAGGCAGTGAAAGAGGTGGAACAGCTCGGCCAAGCAATCAACCTCTTCACGCCCTCCACCTTCTCCCAAAGCCGACATCGTGCGCTCTGCGGCACTGCAACAGAATATCGAAGATGTTGTCCGAGAGATTATGATGTGCCCTCGCAGTCCGACGAGCTATCGCACAAACAATAACCATCACGCCCTTCCACACGCCTTCACGTCTTCCGCCAAGTCCTCGCCAGAATGAGTCAGTGGAGCACAGTCCCCAAAGCGATAATCAACACCAGGTAATAATCACACCCTTCGCGCTTCCATCCCACCCCCATCGAAGAAGGCAAAGACAAGAACAACCACGCACATCCAATTTCCGCCACAAGCAAAGAAGAGAGAGAAAAATGTCAGAAACAACAGCCATCAAACCCCCCTTCTCCATCACCCCCGTCCACACCCCCTCGGACCTCGCCACCACCATCGCCCTCTTCCACACCTACGCCCAAACCCTCGACATCGACCTCACCTTCCAAGACTTCACCTCCGAAATCTCCAGCATGCCGGGGAAATACGCCCCACCCGGTGGCGCCCTCTTCCTCGCGCGGGAGGACCTAACCCAAGGAGTAGCAGGAGTAGCAACAGCATTAGGCTGCGTCGCCCTCCGCCCCCTCCCCCCCCCCTTCACCACCGCTAGACCTGGCGAAAATCTCTGCGAAATGAAACGCCTCTACGTCACCCCCTCGGCGCGCGGTCGGGGACTCGGGAGGATTCTGGCCGAGACGGTCATCGACGAAGCCAAACGGCTCGGCTACGACGCCCTGCTGCTGGATACGTTGCCGGAAATGACGAGTGCGAGGAGGCTGTATCACCTCCTCGGGTTCGTGGAGATTGAGGCGTATTATGAGAATCCTGTGGTGGGGGCGAGGTATTTGCGTTTGGATTTTTGAGGGGGGAGTTGGCATCGAAGGGGAAACGGGGAGATGAGAGTCAAGGGTTTCACATCTCATGCGCCATGAAGTGCAAATTTACGAATCGAGGGAAGACAGGGACGGGGCACTGCTGCAGCGTCGTGGTAGTATAAAAAAGTAGGTCGGGAAAAGGAAGGAAGAAGAAGACGAAAGGGCGAATGAGAGTGGCGAGGTCGAACCGGGCCGGAACTTCGGGGACAGTGGTGGACGAGGGACAGATAAAGGAAAGATGAAAAAGACTACCGCTGCATTATGCCATTCTCTGCAACTATCTGACGCCAAACTCTTGCTCCAAAGGTCTCACTCCACCGATGTGGTCTAGTCGAATGCGCCTGCTGGGGGGTATCTCTGATATGTAAAGTGCGCTTCAAAGTCTGGCGCTGGTTATTATACATTACTGGTCCTGCGTGTCTTCCTCCTTCTCTGGTGATGATATTATGCTGTTCTGCCGATGCCTCCCTGATAACGATGCTACAATTCCGCCAAAGCCTTCTCGCACAATTCCCGATACCTAGTCGGATCGAAGCGTTTGCGCTGCCACTGCCGGGCCCGCCCGGCCTCGATCCGCTTCTTCTTCTCGCTGACCTTGACGTCTTCCGGCACAAATGACCAGTAGCTTCTCGCCTGAGGGAGCTGCTTCTCGGGACTGCGATCCCGGGAAGGTGCGGGGCTGCTGAAGGAGAAGAAGTGTTTGCCGCTGTCTCGATGGTTGGGCATTTCGACGCCCATACGAGATTCTGCCGCGGCCTTCTTCTCGGCCTGAAGTTGGTACAGATGACTCTTGGATTTGTACAGCATCGTAAGGTGTGATTCGATCTGCCTTCTCATGGCGTTGATGTGGTCCGTGATACGCAGAAGGGCAGCCTCGTCAAAAACCGCCTCGGGCTCTTCCTCGACAGAGGCCTCCTCTTGGATGATGGAATGTTCGTAGTTTGATTCCGAGTCTGTCTCTCGAAGTGGAGGCTGGTCCTGGTGGCATCCAAACTGAATCGTTTCCGAATACCTCGATGCCCGCTGGCATGGTGTCTGAGGCGAGATTGGCGAAACAGGCGTGTTGTCCGAGTGGCAATCCGATCCTGCACGAGAGACGGGCGACACGGGCGACACGGGCGAACTCACATCGGACGAGTGCAAAGTAGCATAGGCAAGGAAGGACGATGCAGGCCGCGAGCTGGTTGGTTCGGCGGTGGTGATTCTGGGCAGAATCGTTCGTCTTCGTACGTCGGACCCGGAGTATGGGAGCTGAGGTGGGATGTGGAACTTCCGAGCAGGAGAGCCGGGTCTGATGGGGCGCATCAAACCACGGACGGACTTTTGCCGCTGCACTGGCAGTGATTTCACTGAAGCCATTGACCGGCGCTTGGGTAGTGGCGAGTCGTCAAGAAGTGACATTCGGGAGAAGTCACGCTGCAGACCCTTCGGAGTGGTCAAATCGAAGCTCGCGTTGCTTTCAGTGTCGTCTAGCTCGGAAGCAGTCTGTGTCGGGGAAGAAGGAATGCACTCGCCATCAGACGGTGGAGGGGATGACAGCCACACGGAGCTGGCTGTGGAGAGCATTCGCTCGTGATGCTGTGATCGCCTCATCCGTGACGGTCCACGGCACTGGCTCGTCGAATCATCCATAAAGGGATCTCGTTGCGGTTTGCGCACTGCTTGCGTACATATCTCTCGAGCTTCAAGCAAGGAAGGAAGCCCACCGAGAGCATCGTAGAAGTGTTGCTCGGCTGAGTCAAAGGCCGGAAGCTTTGCGACCGAGTTATGGTGCATCACGCGAGCAATGGCGTCGTAGGAGAGAGCTTGATAGAAGCTGATGTATGATCGATGCAGTGGGTTGTGGACATGACCGCCAGCAATCTTCAGGGCATCGCGGCAGGTCTGGATGCATTTTCGGTAATGGCCTTGCACAAACAAAGCTTTGATATACTGTAGTGCCATGCGGTAGGCTTCGGTCGAGGCAGTCACCACGAAGTCCATCACGGCGATTGTAGGTTGGCGTTGATGCGTCGGCCTGCCGTTAACAATGGACGTGAAACCGAGCCTGTGGTATCGACGGGCGAGAAGCGGGTGGTGGCCTTTCAGTAACGGCGGAGGAGAGGTGGAAGTGTGGTTCAGCGAGCGAGATTGTGGAATGTGTGTGCGGAAGTGGCATTGTTATTGGGGCGGGTGGAGTGCCATTCAATCTCGTGAAGAAGATGGTCCAGGGATCTTCCTTTCGGTTGGCTTTGCGTGGCAACCACCAGTCGCAAAGACGGGAAAGAGTGAATGAGCAATCTTGGCATACTTCGCACCTACCTTCCCTTCGTATCGCTCATCGAGTGCTGTGCTCAGTGCTTCTATCCATGTCGGCGCGTGGTGCACCATACCATCACCACCACCACCACCACCACCACCACGACGCCAGCTTCTCTGACAACCACCCCCGCGGGCCTTCATCGGTGAAGCGGCGCTGAGTCTCTGTTGACTTCAGGTCCGTATCAAGCGACACCCACCGCCAGCGTGTGCTGGACCAATTCGACTTGCAGGAAATGGAGATGACCAAGTGACGTGCGCTGGAGACAACCACGAAGGCCTGTTCACAGATCCCAATATCCGATCGCCGACGCACTACTGAAGAACGGACCCAAATATAGCATCGGCGCATAACGACATCCTGGTGTTGCGCCATCTCCGTCCGCACGGTCCAACCCTATTGAGGTCACCACATTCTACATTATCGCCCATCCATGAAGCCATAATCTCGCAGGCAGCGATCTTGAGATCGCTGTGGAAGGCTTTCGCGGTCAAGAGGGAACTCTGCCCAACCCTTCTCATTCCGTGTTGAATTCTGGTCTTTGGCAAGCTTCTCCACCACTCCTATCCGCACCACGGCACGATCCATCCTAGTGTCAATGACGCCCAGCTTATTCCATTCGATGAACGTATTCCCCTTCGTCAGCTAACCTCCTGACGAAACGTCGCCTGCACCACAGCCACCGATACACGTGGCCGACAGCAACGCGTACCGAAGCGAAGATCATCAGCCGTGGCGTGCAATTTGTTCACTTGCTATGGGACATGCTCGGCAAGGCAGATCTTTGACCTGGATCGTACAGCATCCACATCGACTGTGGAGCGCACATAGCGTAGGGAGTGTTAACAAGGTAGTGATAGTCAGTGATGAATACGATTGCGCAGGCATGGCTGCAGTACGACTCCTGTCGCATTTGTCTGGCACGTTCAGAACTGTATGCAGCGAGGACATCCTGCTCTCGTGCGGCAGATGCAAAGATGAATAAACAATAAATCTGGGATCCAGGCATCATCCACACAGTCTGATCTGCAAAATCATCGATAGTTCTTGCTCCCAGCCTCACCACAACTCCATTATGCTCTACCGCTAGTTTCATCCCACCTATGATCCTCAACTCGAGATCGCTGCACTTCGCAGCAGCTAAAGCACCGTTTTCTCCATCTATCACTGCTACAGTGCCCTCTCAAAGCAGTCGCCTGGATTGCCGCGGGTACGCCACATCCTGCCGCTGCAGGGCAAAGTGCCCCCCAGGGCAAGCGTGCGGACTGCGCTCCGGGAACGTACCGGATATAGCTGATGCATTGCGAGGCAGAGGACGAAAGGGTAATGTGCGGTGCATGTGCCGGGTGACATGAACCCCGAGGGCCCGCCTGCTGGGTCGTAGGAAGCGTGGTCAAGGTTTCGTAGGGATATAAGGAAGCTATGATCGAGGTTACTTTGGATGATGGTGAGCATAAGATGGCAAATCTCTTGCGGCAAATTATCTCGACACCCTGTTACGGGATAATGAAGACAAGTATCTAGATCCCGATCGTGATATAGACGGGGAGTTGTTGGGCCAAAGTGTCCATCGCCTGGGTATTTTCCAATGTACTAGATGCTGTACGACTTTAGACATGCCGGTGGCCTCTTTCAGCAAACGACGTAGAGAACGCTGTCAGCTTTGTTGCGGAGTTCGGTCCAGCGCAAAATGACTTCATCTTCCGGACGATAACCTTCTCGCGCTGCTATTCTTGGCGACGACGCGTCTGACCCCAGGTTGTGCGGAGAGGCTGGGGGATCCCTGTCCGGAGCTCTCGCGGCTGCAGGAACGTTGCGTTGGAGACTCGAGCTCCACCACGTTTCGCACCACTGCAGCTGACCTTCTGTTCTCTATGTTGCAGCCAGAGCTTTTGTATCCAAAGCTCACACATACAACCTTCTACTGCCAACCCGTACCGTACATCTAGCTACCACAATCGCCTCGGCACATCCGCTGCTTGTCGCTATGGGCGGCGAGACCAACCCCCTCATCATGGCCTCTTCCACACCCAAGTACCCACAACTGGCCGAACGGCCCAAAGGCAAGCTCATCCACGACATCTACACCTCCCGCCTGCGCCAATTCACCGACGGAGGACAATACCGCGAACAAGGCCTGCTCGCCAAGCTGTACAATGGCAGGGTCTCCGGATCTGACCACGTGAAGCTGTCTGTCTGGCACGCTCCAGACCTCAGCCGTCCCACCTTCGCCGAAGCTACAGACAGCAAGAACGAATACAAACCGACACAGAAGGGCGCATCCTTCGGCCCCAGTTGGAGTACACACTGGTTCCAAGTCCGATTCACGGTCCCAAAAGAGTGGGAGGGCCATGTCGAGCTGCACTGGGATTCGAGCAGCGAGGGCATGGTATGGACGCACGATGGGAAGCCTTTGCAAGGCTTGACGGGAAATGGCGAGCGCATCGAATGGATCGTGCCGCACGAATACAGAGATGGGAAGGAGCACACGATATACATTGAGATGGCGTGCAATGGCATGTTTGGAAACCCGACCGGAGGCGATACCATCCAACCACCCGACCCGAATCGCTACTTTCAGCTCAAAACGGCGGATCTTGTGGAAGTGAATCTCGATGCGCGCGCGTTGTACTATGATTTCTGGATCATCGGGGATGCGGCCCGGGAGTTTCCCCAGGACGGTTGGGAGGAACATTATGCGCTGCAGGTGTGTAATGACATTATGGATGTCTTCATCAAAGGGCATGGGACGAATGAGGCGATCAGAGAGTGTCGAGAAATCGCGGCGAAGTACGTAGGTGAAAAGGTGGACGGACCGGAGGTGTATGATTTGACCAAGGATGATTCGTTGAGGGAGGTCCTGGTCAGTGGCATCGGACACTGTCATATCGATACGTGTTGGCTCTGGCCGTGGGCCGAAACGAAGAGGAAAGTGGCGAGGAGCTGGAGTAATCAGTGTAATCTGCTGGACAGGTATCCGGAGCACCGATTCTGTGCGTCGCAAGCTCAGCAATACAAGTGGTTGGAGCAATACTACCCTTATGCCTTCGACCGGGTGAAAGAGCACGTCAAGAAGGGTACCTTCCAGCCTATCGGTGGAAGTTGGGTGGAACACGATACAAACTTGCCCTCCGGAGAGTCGCTGGTACGACAATTCTTGTATGGACAACGGTACTTCGAGTCGCGATTTGGAGAGCGATGCAAGACTTTCTGGTTACCCGACACGTTTGGATACTCGTCGCAGATTCCGCAGATATGCCGACTGGCGGGCATGAATCGCTTCTTCACCCAGAAGCTCAGCTGGAACAACATCAACAACTTCCCACACACCACCTTCAACTGGGTCAGCTTGGATGGCAGTCAAGTTATATGCCACATGGCACCGTCCGAGACATACACTGCGGAAGCACACTTTGGCGATGTCAAGAGGTCGGTGACCCAGCACAAGAGCATGGATCAAGATCCGACTTCGCTATTGGTCTTTGGCAAGGGCGATGGCGGTGGTGGACCGACATGGGGACATATTGAGAAGTTGCGTCGATGCCGTGGTATCAGTGACAAGATTGGTAACGCTCTGCCCAGAGTGCACATGGGTTGGAGTGTTGAAGACTTCTTCGATAGGCTGGAGAAGAATGCTGCCACGAAGAAGACCGAATTCACCACGTGGTATGGTGAGCTGTATTTTGAGCTGCACCGAGGCACATACACCACACAGGCCAACAACAAACGCAACAATCGATTGTCGGAAACCATGTTGCATGACATTGAATACCTCGGGACGCTGGCGACGTTGAAGAACAAAGATTACACGTACCCGAAGAAGGAGATTGACTCTATGTGGGAGAGCGTGTTGCTCTGTCAATTTCACGATTGCTTGCCAGGCTCCGCAATCGAGATGTGCTATGATGACTCGGACAAGGAGTATGAGAAGGTCTTCTCGACTGGAAAGAAGGCGCTTAAAGATGCGATGGACGCGCTGGGTTTTACGAACTCCACGGAGGCGAAGTCCGTTGCTCTCAACACGCTTGGCTGGAAGCGAGATGATCTTGTCCTCTATCACAGCGAAAGTGGACAGTGGCAGAGGCCCGAAGTTCTTGGTCAGCCTCATGGAACAGCTACAGCCAACTCTGGCTTCCTGGAGGTGGCCTCTGTCAATGAGACCGACGACGGCGCTTTTCTGCTCGAGAACTCTAAGCTACAGGTCAAGGTCGCAGACGGCGTCATCACTTCGCTCTACGACAAGGCTGCCAAACGCGAAGTGATCCCCGAAGGCGGCAAGGCCAACCAACTCGTCCTTTTCGACGACAAGCCACTGTACTGGCAAGCGTGGGACGTAGAAGTCTTCCATCTTCAATCACGACAAGAGCTGAAGGCATCGAGCAAGACCACCATCACCGAGAACTCACCCTTCCTTGTCGCAGTCACCACCACCACCCAGATCTCGGAAAAGAGCTGGATCAGGACGACCATCTCCCTCTCCGCGGCAGACTCCCAATCCACCAAGCCGGCCCAAGTCGACATCTCCGCCGAAGTGCAATGGCACGAAACCATGAAATTCCTCAAGGTCGAGTTCCCCACCACGATCCGCAACACCGAAGCCTCCTACGAAACACAGTTCGGCATCGTCCGCAGACCTACCCACTACAACACCAGCTGGGACATGGCGAAATTCGAAGTCTGCTGCCACAAGTTTGCCGATCTGAGTGAGCACGGCTACGGCGTGTCCATCCTCAACGACTCCAAATACGGCTTCGCCACGGTCGGCAGCCTCATGAGACTGAGCTTACTCCGCGCCCCCAAGGCTCCCGATGCGCACGCGGACATGGGCCACCATCACATCAAATGGGCCATCGTCCCTCACGCCGGCGGCCTTGACGAACGCACCGTCCGCGCCGGTTTCGAATTCAACCACCCACTGAACGTCTACCGCCACCCGGACCCCAGCAGCATCGGCGACTTGTTGTCCGCTTTCAAACTCACCCCCGACTCCGACCCCGGTCTCGTCGTCGACACGGTCAAGCGCGGCGAGGACGACGAGGACGTCAGTACCGGCGACATCCCGCCCAAGAAGGGTCGTCATGTGGTCTTGCGGGTGTATGATAGTCTGGGCGGCCGGGCCCGAGGCGTGATCCGTTTCGGCGGCGCACTGAAGGTGGGCAAGGTGTGGAAGACGAATGTGCTGGAAGATGAGCTCGAGGAGGTGCCGGTCGGGGAAGAGGGGGTGGAGATTGAGTTGCGGGCGTTCGAGGTGGCGACGTACAAGGTGCAGGTTTTGTGAGATGCTTGCCTGTAGGTGATGATTAAAATGAGGACTTCTTCTCACCTTGCGGGGGGACGAAGGTGGGCTGCTTCGTGCCGTTCATGAATGTGCAATGTACCCTTTTTCCCCTTCTCGTTCTGGTGAAGTTGTTTCCTTTCCCTCCCAGACCGTGATGCACCCGTAATCCTCGACTTACTTCTAGGACCCGGCCCAGTCGTCGGTGGGGGTTCGTACTCGGTCTTGTGGATGCTCGGAACTTGCCCCGTGCCATCGTCTCTTAGGTTTGGTGAGGATCTGGCTAAGGATCGAAGGTGTAGTTAATCCGCGACTGGGGATTGGGGGATCGGAGGACGAGTGAAATGTTCATAACTCGAAGGCGGGAGTATATCGGATGGATGCAGCGAAGTCATCCAGACAATGAGGCGGAATGAGAGCTGTTGGTCATATATACTCGCTCACCAACCCTTTCGATCATCCATCCAAGAGTAACACGTCTGACTCGCCACCACTCGTCATCATCATTCCCAGCAGAACGTTCCTCTCTCTCGATTATGTACATGAACACACACACATGGCTTTACACATTACATTAGATCCGCAGCGGCCCTTTCTCTGCTCTGAGCCCCCCATCTCGGCCTTGGTTGCTCCAAAAAAACTAGATCCCCGAATCACTCTGCAAAAACGCCGCCGAAGTCGGATAATACTCGTCCCACGCCGCGCATTGCGAATCATAATCCGACGGCAAAGGATCCACGTCCAACATGGTCGATTGCGATTCGAGAAATTGTACTGCGAAACCTTCGTCGGCGTGCCAGGCCTGGATTTCTCAATGTTAGCAACGGCGAAAGACCAAAAAGCCAGCGGACAACGACACGACTCACAATATGACAATGCATCAACCAGGCGCCGGGATTATTCGTCTGAAACGCCAAGGCCAACCAGCCGCCCGTGGGCAACATGGCGACGTCCCTGCGGGGCGGGTTGTCGTAATTCAAGGTGGCCGCGTCATCGTCGGACCAGGCGGAGGAGCTCCAGCCGAGGACGTAGAAGTCGTGGCCGTGCAGGTGGATGGGGTGGGGGATGTTGACGGTGAAAGGGGAGCCGGTGCCCTCGGTGATGATCCAGTAGGTCCAGACGGACTCGGTGGGGAGGGAGATGACGTTTTGGCGGGTGGACCAGGAGTCGTAGGAGGCGTCGGAGCGGATGGTGCCGAGCGTGGGTGCGGACCAGTTCACGCGGAGGGGGGTGGAGTTGACTTGCCAGTACAGGGTGAGGGAGCCGTCGGCGGCGGTGGATTGGTTGATGGCGGTGTCGAGGTGGGTGAAGGAGGAGGCACTGACGATGTTGCCGGAAGGGACGTACGAGTCCCAGTAGGGCACGACTTGGGTTTCGTCGGTGCAGCGTTGGGTGTAGGGCGTGGCGGTGCTGGATGGGGTGTCGTCCTCGTAGCCTTCGTAGGAGAAGATGGATTTGATGTTGCCGTTTTGGAAGTTGGATCCGCATCCGGCGGTGTCTTGGGACTCGGCGCGGAACCAGTAGGCGCCGGGGGTTTGGTCGGCGGTGATGATGACGTCGTAGCGTTCACCGATGCCGATGAAGATCCAGGAGGCGTTGTAGGGTTGGATGGGGACGAAGTCGGCGGCGATGACGGTCATGGTGTGGTTGTCGAGGGAGACTTGGAAGTGGTTGTCGACGGCGGTGTTGATGAAGCGGACACGGTGCTTTTTGCCAGCGACGAGGGTGGAGTGGGCGTAGGAGCCGCCGGAGGTCGAGACCATGGTGCCGTTGATCAGACCGTTGTCTGCGGTGGGTGCGAGGGCGTTCTGGTGCTGGGCACGAGCGGCCACGACGTAGACGCCGGGGTAGTACCAGTCGGTGACGGGCATCGGCCCCAAATCGATGTCGTAGTCTGCTGTTGCCGGACCGTGGACAACGATGGATCCCCAGACGCCGTCACCGTACTGTGCAGAGAAGTGAGAGTGATACCAGCTGGTGCCGTATTGTGTGGCGGTCAGGGTGTAGGTCTTGCTCTGACCTGGCGCAACAGGGCATTCCGTAACTCCCGGAACCCCGTCTTCGCCGTTGTTATGGTACATGCGGAGACCGTGCCAGTGTATGCCGGTGCCATTGTTCTGCAACTCATTGTGTATCGTCACTTGAATCGTGTCTCCCCACTCGGCATAGATTGTCGGTCCGGGATACTGTCCATTGATCGTAAAGCCCTGGCGCTGGTAGCCATCAGGCGCAATCGTTTCGTTCCTGATTGTGAGGTCGTATGTGACTGTGTTCCCCGTGACCGGCCAGTCGTCATCAAAATCCGTGTCGATCGAGAATCCACCACTCCAGCAGTTGCGTGATGTTGGGCCGTTGGTACAACTAGACGTGGGAGCTGACGCGATTCCTGTCGAAGTCACTGATTGTGTGGTCGTTGATGCCTGCTGCCAGGTATTGCTGACTCGGCTGCCACTGCTGGGCACAGTATAGCTATGGTTCGGATCTGCTTCCCAGGTGAAACTGCCGTCGGTGCCGACTTTGACGAACTTGTACTGGAATTCTGCTCCGACAGCCAAGTCTAACGTCGTCGACCATAATGGGTTGTCGGCTGTGTACCCGCTTGCATCGAGGGAAGGACAGCTGCCTGTGTCCCAATTGCCGAGTGCTTCAATCGATCCGCAGATCAAGACCGACTCACCCCAGATTGTGGTAACAAGTTCGTCGAATGTGATAGCTACTGTGCTGGTTTGTCGTGATCTCAGACCTGCCTTCCTCCTTCTGTTCACTGAAATCGGTCGTGCTGGTGTGAATTGTGTCGCATGCCGACGTGCCGGCCCATTTTCGTGTAACCTCTCAGTTGGAATGACGGAGGCGGTTGCCCAAGCTACCAGATTAAAGATAGTGAGGAAGTGTAAACGCATATCTTCGACCAAAATTTTTGAAAAAGGCAATGCAGAAAAAAGAAGAAACAATTAAACACTTGGCTGATCAAGTGCCCTCCAGTGAATGTAGAAAGGCAGGGTCTAGTGAACGAAGGTATGAAGTTGGTATGAAGTGGTGAGACAAACTAGACTTACGCCGAGCCAAATCCAGCCTCCGTTTATGATGCGAGGAGTTCCTTCAATCTACATATATCGCACATGCTGAAGGCGCAGCACGAGGCGGTGGAGAATATCGATCGTTGACGCGTGTGTCAGAAGTAGACATGATTCCGGAGGAGGTCGAACATTTCCGCTGCGTCGCCACTGTACTTACCATGCGACTGGAGTGGGCGACAAGCGTGTAGTGGGGATATTCGGTTGGCTACTCTGGCTGTGATACGGCAGATTGCGTGGTGGCGCTCAAGATAGAAACCGTGCGACGTTAACATGTTTCCGGAAGTCGACGAAAAATTTCGCTTGCGTGCGGATGCACTTTAAATCCTTGATACACGCTCCCAGACTTATGCACGAGCTCAGGAGAGCCGTAAGGAGGATTGGGTTCATATGTGGCCGAATTCGGCCCGTCGCCGGTTCAAGCGATCAAGTCAGCCCGATTGTGACATCTCCCACAGTCTTTCTCGTTTGAACCTGGTTTGTCGTCTCCCTCTTGCGACGGCCATTGGAGCTCAGGCGGTCCCAGAGAAGTGCTTGTTGTTGCAAGCACAACAAGCTAACGCAAGCCCTGCTCAGGAACAGATCTAAGATCGCGCTAGGGGCTGGAATCTCGCAAGGGCTCCTTGCACGACCCACTGTGCTTGTACACCACCTTGCCGAAGACAGCATCGGCTGCTTCATCTCCCCCTACACTGTACAACGAACGTCAGCAAAATGCGGCTCAACGTGGGAGGACGTGATGCCTTCGCCGATCACGTTATTAGTCGTAGAGGGACGACATTCACGACACGTTGTTCAGCCCAAGGACTAAAGCGCTGGGATTGATTGATCATACTCCACAGCTTATGCGATATCGTGCACGTTGTTGAAGCAGCGTGTGCTGTTTTCGCAAGGTGGAGCTCGTGCAGGCCGCTCTTCCTTCCAATAGATCACGATAGTCTCACATCGGAACACAACTCCATTGTCCGAGAAAGCGGTCAGCAAGGCAGACCTTGCACACCAGTCGAGCTCGATATGCGATGTTCGGGGTAGTCAATTGCAAGTTGCAGGTGATAGGTAAGAGTTGCAGGCTCTCGGAGAAGCACGTCGCATGTGAGCACACCACTAGGCGCAAAGAGCACATCCAGCTCCATGTGTGCATTCGGAGTCGAGTTTCAAGAACGCATTCGGCGTTAGTATTGCGGATAAAGCGGCATTCCCATTCAAATGTGTCGAGCACACGGTCCGATGCGGGATTTAGCGTCCAAAAGATCCAACTAGGGACATCAATGGCAGGTGTCTCAAAACCGAGAGAAAAATCTTTCGCAATTATCGTGAGTCCGTCATTCCCGTTGTTGTGAAATGCTTGACCCTACGGAATCGACCGAGGCATGAAGACTGCCGCTTGTCGAACTGCACAGCCTGCTAGAGGACTCGCATCGGAAGTCGTGCGATATTGTTCGGAATAGCACAGCGATTCTTCGATGTACCGCGCTGAGCACTCATGGCACAATCCCCGCCCAGTCGTGCTCGCTCAGTCGCCCTCTTTAAGATCGCCAATGTATGTCTCATAGCCAGGAGTAGGTAGAGAACTTCGCCAACGATGCTGGCCAGGCAAGATGCGTAGAATGCCAAGCCAGTTTATGGTGGACATACCAGATATGACATGCACTGCCTTGCTGCCAATGGATTGCTGTAGGCACGTAAGCGGTCAGCGGATTTTACAATTGGGCGTGCACTCTTGTGTGACGATATGGGTGACGTTAGGAAGAAGGATGCACGGTGGTCAGATTCAGCCTCCTTGGTGAGGCTCAATCCGAATCTTGGTGCCAAGCCTTGAGTACTCTAACCTGTATCTTTCACTTCCTTCTTGAACCCCTTGCACTACACTTCACCATCACGATGGCATCCTCACAGCCGTGGCACGCCGCATTCCCTGCGCCAAAACCCGAGTACTCCGGGGAGAATCTGCCGGTCATGCCTAAGCAAAGAGCGTACATGATCAATGCGATGAAGATCGCGAGCATGCTGATCGTAGATGTTCGGCAGACAGACTATGAGGGCGGTGCCATCCGAGGCTCGCTCAATATTCCTGCTCAGGGATTCTGGTGGAATCGAGGGATGCTCTACGAACTGGCGTACAAGGCTGGCATGGAGTGGGTGGTGTTCACGTGTGGTTCCTCGAACGGCAGAGGTCCGCGATGCGCGTCTTGGTTCCTGCAGCATGTGCGTGAGACTGCCGGCGATAACGACATGAATGTCATGGTGCTGGAAGGCGGTGTGAAAGGGTGGGTGAAAGGCGGTCCTCAATTCATACAGCTTATGGATGGCTTCGACGAGAACCATTGGAAAGAGCTGTTCGCAGAGGAAGAGAAACAAAAGCAGGCTGCCCCCGGCAGTGAAATCGAGCGCTCGTCTACCCTAAGCGGCTCTGTTGCTGCTGGTGTGGGCGACGGCGATGTGGTGAAATGAAGCAAAACGGAGAGGCAGGGAAACGGCGACTGCGTATCCCTTCAAGAGTCTCTCGCACATTGAAGACATAGTTCTAGGTGGCAACTCCATGCTATAGTTGTTCCCGCTCTTGCTCTGCACGAACTCGTAACATTGAAGACGACTTGGAGTTCAGAGCTGAGGACTGAGGCAACTGACATTGTCGCCCAGGCTATAGCCGGGAGCGAACGCGCTGCCAGAAAATACTTTCTGGCGGATGGGAATTCCAATCACTCCAGAGACCAGAATCGAACGTATCTTACAGATGTGAGTGGCCGTACGGCAACAAGAGCGACGAATGAACAGTCAGGAAGTCATCAGCAACAAGAAAAAGTAGCATAGTCCAGCATTCTTGACAAAGCAGAAGCTTCGATGCTGGCATTGGCATAGATATAAGGAAGTGACCAAAGCAGATCGCCTGTTTGGACTGGGCTGCTGCGTAGCCACGCTCTCTCCGTCTCCGGGATGAAAGCTAGAGATCTCTCCGCCAGCTTCTGGCCTGCTCCTTGGGGTTCGTGGCATAGCAAGCTAGCCTTATTCCGGCCGGCGTGAACAACGACACTGCCTCAAAGCCAATGTGAATCTGCACATCACTCTAAACTCTCACACCACAGCGCCATTGTCGGATGTCCGGGACTTGACAGAGATCAGGCAAGATGTGAACAGACATACTTTCATTGATGACTAGGACATGGGTATGAGAAGCTTCAGGGCCTGTTCCCATGTGCTTGTCTGGGGCTCGATCTCAACTCAATCTCCACCGCCGTAACACAACTTAGTACACATTCTGTGATTGCATTGTGATCTTGCACAGGTGGCGCAAACAACTGCATTCGTTCATTCTGCATACGTGAAACACGTTGAACTAGTTCCCCTTCCCAAATACGCTCATAGTATTCGCGTCTTACCGCATGGAAAGCACATAAACTCAATTGCTCCTACAAGGCCAGGATTCAATGTCTTCACCAGCTTCAGCTCGGTCCCGAACCGACTTGGCAACAGTTGAGCGCATTGATGAGCTTGGAAGCGAATGGTTATAAGGAGGCCCTCACAGCGGTATGAGACTTCCAGCGTGATCCCCCAAAAAGCCCAAACGTAACAGTCTCTCCATTCCTCTGATCATGAAGCTTTCCACTTTCCTCCTGGGCATCTTTGCCTCACTATCCTTCGCTCTTCCCAACCCAGAGAGCGCGCACAAGAAAGGCAAATGTGTCAAACCCCACGAAGCCCAGAAATTCGTCCAACGCTACATCGGCTTCTTCGGCCACGGCGGCTCTGATCTCGGAGATGCAAGAGCCACTGGAAATGCTCTGGTCGCCGACGATGTCCAACAATACTCCTTCTCCATTTCGTCCCTCCGAGGCCAGACAGGGACTGATGCCGACAACCCCCATGCCGGACTGATCCAGAGTGGGAAGGAGAATTTCCTCAATAACGTCTTAACGAATCCTCAGGCGTAGGTGTCTCACTGTAAAAACAGATTGCCAAAATTGAGATCGCTGACGAGTCCTACGTCTAGCCGTGTCAAGGGCATCAAGACCCTAGAAGCTCTGGCCGCGTGCGATAATGGGGAGTCGAAGATCATCTGGCACTATTTGTTCGAGTCGGTCAGCGACAAGGGCAAGTATCCGGTCAGAGGCTTCACCATGTTCAGTGTCGAGAGAGTCCATGGACCGGCGGAGTTCAAGGCTCACAGGATTGATATTGAGTTCGATAGTGTGGCTTGGACTTTGGATGATGGAGGCAAAGTGGAGAGTGGGAGGAAGGAGGGCGGTGGCCATGGGGGCTATTGAGCGATCAGAATTCGATGAGATATGAAATGATGTGAATGCCACTTTTCTAGATCTTGTTCGTTCCCTCGAGTATATGTCTTGGTCCACAAGAGGACCAAATCCGACCGTCTCGTCCGAGTCTCACATTCAGAGTTGGACTCGTAAGTGGTGCTGAAGGCACAGAAACAAGCAGTGGAGCTGCTCACTGTCGATGTGACTAGAATCACAAACCTTTTGTTTGGAGTCACAATTCTCGTAAAGCAGTTCGCTTTCGGTGTCGGCCTGGTGCTGAAACAGTATCATGGTCAGTACCTGGTCTATCATCACATTGCTGGAACAGCTATTACAGAGAGAAGTGAGGTCGCGGAATGTGAGACACACGTGCTGGCTCACCGTGAGTTCGCTTGCCATTTCAGTCGCTATGGCTGAGCAATGAGCAGGTGCCGCTCCGAGACGCTCTCGATTCGTCGGATTCGCAGACGAGGAGGATGATACCGAAAGCAACCTGGGTCGATGGATGCTTTTTTGAAATTCATTGGGTGAAGGTTTCGGGAGGATGAGTATAATACTCTCGCAAGATTGTGTCAATCTGCAAGCTGAGAAGGAACGGTAAACAATCAAGCTCGCTGGAAGTCGCATTCTGCGAATTAAGGCCCCGATGTGCTCACTATAATCACGAATGTCAAAGCAGTTCAGCATCAGCAGGGCTTGCTCATAGCTGCTCATTCACAAAAAGCCCAGCCATGCCCATGCCTGTCCCAAGACACATGCTCGTCAACAAGATCTTCTGCTTCGTCCTTCGGCACTCGCTAAGGCCAGTAACAATCTGACGTATGCCAGTCATGCCAAAGGGATGTCCAAGGGCGATGGCGCCTCCTCTTGGGTTCATCTTCTCCCAGTCCAATTCTAACTTATCGCGGCAGTACACCGCCATAGAGGCAAAAGCCTCATTGATTTCAATTACATCGATGTCCTTGTTCAGGTTGAGACCGTATCTCGCTAGCAATTTGGGAATCGCTATACTCGGCCCTATGCCCATGATCTTTGGAGGCAGCCCAGCCAGAGCTGTTCCAACATATTTGGCAAGGATAGGCTGGCCGAGCTCCAGAGCCTTTGATCTCTTCATCAGTAGTACCGCTGCAGCGCCGTCGGTCACCTGGCTGCTATTACCGGCCGTGCTGCGATCGCCATACTCTTTGAAGGAACCAGGCAATTTGGCAATCGCCTCGTATGTCGTGCCGAAGCGTATCTCGTCCTGAGTGATCAGAACTTCTTTGCCGTCTTTCTTGACAGTGATGGGAACTAGTTCGTCGTTGAACCACCCCGCCTTCTGAGCTTTCTCAGCGCGACGGTAGCTTTCCACCGCGTACCTATCCTGCTGTTCGCGTGAGATGTTGAAAGTCTCCGCTGTGATCTCTGAAGTGCCTCCCTACAGTACTGTTAGCGTTAGTTATCCTGCCAACTCGAATGCCACAGTACCATTGGAATCATGCAATCTGCCGCCTCTTGGTTCTGCATGATCTCTTCAACAAAGTCCCGATCCAGTCTGCTGATTCCGGTGCTAAGCATTTCCGCGCCTACAGCTACGCCAACATCAATGATGCCGGTTGCGATCTCCGTAGCGATGTGTTGAGTTGCTGTCAGGCCGGAAGAGCAGAATCTCGAGCTTGCAGAGGCAGCAGTCGTGCTTGGAAAGCCGGCTGCAAGAGCCGCAGCTCGACAATAGTAGGCGGCTTTACCATCACGAACGTTCCCCAGGCAGATGTCGTCTACTAGCTTAGGGTCCATATTACATCTCTGCACAACTTGCTCGAGGATCTTGAAGACTAGACCATCCAAGAGCGTGTCTTTCATGGCGCCTCTGCCCGCCTTGGTGAGTGGCGTCCGAATGGCAAGGGTGATGACCACATCGTCCGGATGCCTTTGACTTCTGAGATTCTACGTTAGCAAGTTGGGTCTCGACAGACGTTCGTTATAAGCTGGAGTCGATCTAACATCTTATCTACTGAAGATGCCAATGGGTTCAGCTGGGTGGCGATCTGAGATATCCTTTCTGTCGCAGTCATGATTGCTATGAAGATTTCAGTCTACGAGCAAAATTGTCTACAAGATCCGGTCTGGTGAAATGTTCTAGGTGCACAGCTATGTTGGTCTGTAATAGGGCTGCGGCACTACCATTGGCCGAGGTAACGGATTCGCGAGCGGAGTAGCATGGCGCGCAGGAACATGATGCCGCAGTGATGCTCTCACATTCGACACTGTGGGATGACTGTGCGATGGGACAAATGTACCAGCTTGATCTGCTCAAGATGGTAAATACTTGCAGATAGCGTCGGCCTTAGTCGAGGCAGAGAAGGAGAATCGGGTGAACAAATGCCAAGGCTTCTGGTTGGCTCATGCTTAAAGCTTGGCGTCGCGACGTTGGTTCGTTGTGCATTGTTATGATTCTGATACCACCTCTGTGACAGACTGGGAGATATGTCAGTCCGTAACCTCTGTCTGACGGCAGAGTCTTTCATGGCACTCTCGAGAGAGTACGCTCCGCCTCCCTAGCCTGTGTGCTCGCGAATAATGGCATTGAAATTATGTCTGTCCCTCACCAAAACAAGAGTACGCGCGATTTGAGGTGAGAAAGCTCGGAAGAAGATGAAGAGGAGGCCTAGGATACGGAGCATCCAGCCATTCTAGTAAACAACATGCCGGCCTCGATGAGTACAAGTTGTGATGTGGAAGCTTGAAGCGAGCGGGAAAAGAGACAAGACGCCTTCCTGTATCGCTCCAGTCTAGAAAGTATACCTGCCCACAAAGGTATGTGTCTTGGGCAAAGTGAGACTTGGCAGACCGACATCCAAAGCAAGGGCGCGCCAGATCGCGTTCTTGTATGCATTCCAGTAGCCGCCTCTCTCCCGTCAATTTTGACCATTGCCATCTACCACCCGTCATGTCTCTTGTTTTCATTAGTACAAGTACCACTTGCAATGACTTCACCGCAGGATAGCACGCAAAGTGGCGAGGAACTCGGCAGCGAGAAGTGTTCTGAGCATTGCGAGGCCGCCGCGTTGCATTCGACGTCAACGGTGAGGCAGGAGACAGCATATCGTGATGGTGCCCGGCCGAGCAGCATTCGTCCGTCATCAGGGTTGGAGTGCTCCTACTCGGACTATGAGGACGCAGCGATCGGGGCGATTGAACCGCTTATGGGAACGAGAGTGGGTCATGATGGACCTTTGGAGCATGCTGAGAAGTGGAGGCATCGCTGGTGGACAGCCAAATCATTGCTCAAACTCGCTCTTGGATTGCTCTCGCTGTGTATCATCGGTCTTGCACTTTGCTGGACTCTTCATCCAGGTGCATGGCATGACCACCGCCAGCCTGTTCCGAGCAGCTTTGTCAAAACACAGACCAGGTTGGACAGAGAGTACACACCAAAATACGACTTCGACGTCGTGATCAGCATGTACAAAGAAGAGCCTGCCAGCGTCAACGGCACTGTAGAACGAATCCTCTCTCTTCCGGCAATTCCTCCTCTCCACCGACTCCTCGTCTACACCAAGGACGAGGACTTCGATGCACCCGCGCTACAAGCACACTTCCCCAAGGCAGAAATCATACACGCCCCCAACATTGGCCGCGAAGGCGAAACATACCTCCAACACATCTTGACCAAGTGGGACGATCTCGCTCGCCATACCCTCTTCAGCCAAGCCGGCGTCGACGATCTCGGGGAGTATCTCCATCGAATCAACGAATACTACGTCCCGGAGACCGGTATGATGGGGCTTGGGTTCGTGAGCGAAGTCTGCGACTGCCACCGTTGCGCGAGCCCGTACTGGCACGACTGGAGTGGTGTCGTGCCGAAGATCTTTGAGCTGGCCAACAATCGCTCTTGCGGCTGGCTGGCGTTGACATACAAAGGACAGTTCATCACGTCGGCGGCGCGGATCCGAGGCGCGGGAAAGGCGGTGTTTGAGTACTTGAGGAACGAAATGATCGAGCCCGAGAGCTGGGCGCATTCGCAAGAGTATTTGGATCAGATCTCGGAACCGAGGGATTCGCTGAACTCGCCGGCTTTGGGGTTCACGTTGGAGAGGATGTGGGGTGGCATCATGCAGTGTTCGGATCTGGAGGTCGCCGGGAGGTGTCCGACTATGTTGAGTGGATATCGGAGGAAGGGGAGTAAGGAGGATTGTCAGTGTTTGGATAGTGAGCCATAAGGTAATTGGAGGGTACTTGGGACGTCTGCTAAGCACATCACTTGACGGTCATTCCGCTGACAGGAAGAACATCAGGTAAGACTGCGCAGTCCACATCGTCTTTGATACATCATTTATACCCCTGACCCGCCTTCCCAACATCTACTACCTGAGGGATTCATTGGTACGTCACTATCTCGACATAGCACGCTTGTTAGAGCTCGAACTACTCAATTGAAGGGATTGTAGCTGATTCGGGGTTTCAATTATCATCTCAACTTCGTGCATTGCTTCATCTTTCTGCCAAACGCTATAGATGGCGACTCACCTTGCCTGATATGTCTGTTATGGTTAAGATACCAGCAGTCCTGTCGTTGGGGAAGACTCTCAAGATGACGATAAAGGAGAGGCCGAAGAAGCCGCGTTCTTCAAGCGATTTTGGCTTTGATTGTTTATTGGAAGGACAGGCAGGGCCATGGACAGTGCAACAAAGTATATATGATTCGTGAAAGTCGATGTCTCTGAATTATAGCCAACTCTCGTGATTGAGCTGTCTAAAGTTGGCTTACAACTCAACCGATATTCAGTCCGAGTTGTACTTATTCACAGTGCGCCCACTCAACCTATCAATTTTTCAACGAAGTTATCAACCAGTCAGGCCGAAGTATACAGGACCTAGTATACCATGGATATAGACAGCATAGTGGGCTCAGTGATGTTCTGGAGTCTTCAAGCAAGACCCGGCCAAGGTTTGGCAGTGCAGTTGCCGCATTCGGTAGGATGGTCCCAAGAATCCCTTTCACCAGGCTGTTGTAAAGAACTCAGATAAGAATACTAGATGCGAGCCCATGATTCCAGCATTCCAACGACAATCAAAGCACGCGGCAGACCTTTGCTTTTCATCTTGCAGTACGTACAGCACCAGCCGAAATGAGTCTAGCTCACTGCTCATGGGCTTGGCAAAGGCTTGTGTCGTAGCTGTGATATGCTTGTCCGTGCCATCCGCG
Source organism: Pseudocercospora vitis (assembly GCA_026120125.1). Taxonomy (NCBI): domain Eukaryota; kingdom Fungi; phylum Ascomycota; class Dothideomycetes; order Mycosphaerellales; family Mycosphaerellaceae; genus Pseudocercospora; species Pseudocercospora vitis. The sequence goes on from JALRML010000064.1 coordinate 84,425, forward strand.
TGGTGGGGGCGAAGCTTAGCGTTGTGGGTGCATTCTTAGCGGTTCTGCAGCGACTTCAGCGAAGAACTGTTCTCCTCGTGATCAAGATCGAGTGTTGTGAATGGGCAAATTCAGCAGTTGGCCTTGCCAGACGGTATCATGATATCTCCTCCTACCTTCCGAATTCCTGGCCATGTTCGATATGCGGGGCACTTGAAGTCTGTACGACTGTTTACGCCAACACCCTGGATCTTAAGCGGTTGTAACTGATAAGCATCTTGCGCCTCATTTGTGCGAACGCAACTTACGTGCGCATGCAAGGCACTTCTCGGCATCCTCCAAGCCACGATTCAGGACCCAGATAGGTCTCTGCGCACGTGTCGACCACCTCGTGAGGCAACAGGGTTGTTTGAAAGTCGATGTCATTGGCCCAGACCATGGTTCGCCATCGTTATCTTTCGCTGCTTTCAGTTGTCGGTCGATACAGACGGCCATGCGCCAAAGAGCCTGCCCGGTCTGTCCTGCTATGATCGCAGGCCTGGTTGTTGGGGAGCTAGATTGAGACATTAGCCAGCGGCGGGGTCGAGACTAGGAACTCGAACTGCTGGCGCAAACGTATACATACGGTGGCCCGCTGCCTGCGAGAGTGCGTAAGGTCTTCCTTCTCGACCTCAGTACTTCGAGACACGGTCCTGTACTCAGTTGGAGAGGCATCATGTCAGACCTCACGGCGGCCGCGCCAGACTGGCTCTCCAAAGGCGACAATGCCTGGCAACTGACTGCCGCCTCGCTTGTGGCACTTCAATCTGTGCCGGGACTGATGATACTGTATGCTGGAATCGTCAAGAAAAAATGGTACGCGACTCATCTTGGACTCCAGACCGCAATGTGCTGACTTGGCAGGGCTATCAATTCGATGTTCATGGCCTTCTATGCTTTCGGCGCGGTGCTCATCTGCTGGGTTCTATGGGCATTCAAAATCGGCTTTGGCCAATACATGCTCCCCTTCGCAGGTCGGCCCGGGCCAGTCGTGACCATGAAATATGAACTCGAGCAGAGCTATCTCCCCTCCGCAGATCTGAGCCAGGCCTTTCCAAAGAGCACAATGATCTACTTCCAGTTCGTCTTCGCTGCAATCACACTCGTCCTGATTGCAGGAGCATACCTCGCCAGAATGAGCTTCAAGGCGTGGATGCTATTTGTGCCGTTGTGGTTGACATTCAGCTACTGCATCTCGGCATACAGCATTTGGGGTGGCGGATTTCTGTTTAAGCTTGGCGTCATCGACTACTCCGGGGGTTATGTAATTCACTTGTCGTCCGGTACTGCTGGGTTTGTTGGCAGTTATTGGATTGGTCCACGTCTCAAGCGAGATCGAGTGAACTTCCAGCCAAACAATATCTTGCTGATGATGGTCGGCGCAGGGATCCTGTGGATAGGCTGGAATGGATTCAACGGAGGCGATCCGTATGCCGCATCGCCAGATGCAGGAGCTGCAGTGCTAAATACTAATGTGTGCACTGCCATGTCCATGCTGACCTGGACTTTGATGGACTGCATCTGGTACAAAAAGCCCTCGATCATTGGTGCAGTGAACGGAATGATCACAGGTCTTGTGGCCATTACGCCGGCAGCTGGAGTCGTCACTGGTTGGGGCGCCATAATCATTGGACTCTTCTCGGGCTCGGTTCCTTGGCTAAGCATGAACATCGCAGGCAGGAAGTGGCGACTCTTTACCCACTATTGTGATGATGTACTTGGCATCACGCACACACATATGGTCGCTGGCTTCCTTGGCGGTTTCCTGGTCGGCATCTTTGCGGACTCAGATGGATGTGCCGCCTTTCGTCTCACGAATCCTGGTGGGGCAAAGGATGGTAACGGGAAACAAGTCTGGATTCAGATCGTGGGTGGTTTGTTTGTGATCGGTTGGAATCTGGTCTGGACTTCTCTCATTCTCCTCTTCATCAAGCATGTTTGCCGGGTACCTTTACGAATGACAGAAGAGGAGCTGCTGATCGGCGATGATGCGATCCATGGTGAGGCAGCGTATTGCTTCAATGACGATGTAGACGGCATTGAACCTGATGGAGGTGCGGAGGATCGAGCTGTGGTCAAGCTAGCCAAGATTCACGAGGGCCACGAGTACGATAAAGAGGACACGATTGGCAGTCGTGCTCTCGAAGAAGGTCACGGCAGTGGCAGTAAAGCAGACAATGCCAAGGTTGCTGAGGAGATCAAGGTGGACTAATAGAAGATCCGAATCAAAGCGCCAAGCTCAGCCCGAGTAACCGTACTCAAATTATAGCGGCGCAAAAGACCTGATCTGGGTGCTTTTGACGCTCCGTGTATGGTCATCAATATGTTATGGGGTTTCGAAATGATGTCAGAACAATTACAAGCAGGACGCCGATCACCGTACCCAAACAGAGGGCCCAAAAGTGATCGAGCTCTCTGCTGATCCAAGCCCTAGCGTCTCCGACCAGAAGCCATTCCTTGTCCATCCTTCTGGCATCTCTGAGCGCAGGCAATAGATCCAGGCTGCGCGCATTGTTCTTCACTTTGTATTCATCCAATGCACCTTTCCGAGCCTTGTTCTCCAGCCATTTGGTTAGCGTGTCACGGTCCTGGAAGCTACTTGGACTGTAAGGAGAGTCTTTTGAATTGATCTCCTCAGCGGCCTGTAAGTCTCGGCCTGAACCGTCGCCGCAGGATATTTCTTGCGAAGTGGGAACTGCATAGCCACAAGCGGTCTGCACTTTCCAGATTTCTAGCAGTATCACTGCTCTGATGCCCTGTATGATCTTTTCTGGATCTCTGCCCATTGATTGGATTGTCTCCAAGAACCGGGGATCTGATTTCTCTACAACAGTACCTGTGCAAAATAGCCGCATGATCCGAGGCTTGCTAGTGAACGAGCAAAACATGATCGTGATGCGACCATTATCGTATAGGTGTGCGATGGTCTCAGCTCCTGACCCAGTCGCATCAAGGTATCCTGCATGGTTCGCATCGAATACTGTGAATGTAGTCGATGTGAGACCTTTGGGCGAGCAGTTGATGTGTCGTCCTTTGGAAGGTGCAGTCGCTGTGAAGAAAATGGGCTGCTCCAGGGCCCAGTGCTGGAGGTTGGGCGGAAAGTGATCATAGAAGTGCGGCATACTAGGTACAATTTCTTCTTTCAGTGGAGGTTCAATGGAGGCTTCGATTCAGGCTGATATCGACGTTGAGCGCAACCTGACCGAGTAAAGAGAGACTGGAGAATCGCGAACAGAACTCTTGATAACGTAAGACAGCCGAAATCCCAAGAGCTCGCGCCGAGACCGGCGACATACTCCATATACATAGTATACTTCCAATTCCTTCGGAATTTGCACCTCCCAAGAAATTTAGTTGTTTAACATCCACTTAACAGCATTTTGAATGCATTACGGCACTTGACCGTGCAAGCACTACGGCATTCGCAATTCCTGCCCGGGTCGCAAAAACACCAGATACCCCGACAATGACAAGCCTTGACAAGAGTAAATAGCACCTGCTACCTCCCCCAGGTCATCAACGCGTGTAAAGGTCGTCCGTCACCATCGAACATCACCATCGAGCATCTAAATGGCATTCAGCATTGCTTGGGAATGACTTTCCGACGGAGAAGCACTTACGTCGTTTATGCAGCAACTCTCGCCATCAGAGCAGGGAGCCGGGCCAGTTCGCAGTCGTATGATGGCCAGAGGTATGACATACGCCATGGTCGCCGGGTTTGTCGCCGCAATTCGATGGCTTGGTTCCGCCATCGTCATGTTTTTCGCCATCGCCCTCACCCTCACCCTGACCCCCTCCCTGTTCCTCTTGCTGTTCTCCCTCCTCCTGTGTCTCATATTGTTCCTCCGTACTTTGGGTTTCATCTGGGCCGGTGCCGGATTTGGTTTCATCCTCGCCGTCGTGCTTCTTGGGGGGCTTCGTTTCATCCTCTCCGTTGTGCGTTTTGCTACCGGAGCCGCTGCCGGTGTTAGTGCTACCACCGCCGGATTTGGTTTCATCCTCGCCGTTATGAGTCTTGCTACCATGGCCACTGCCCTTGCCACCGTCGCCCCAGGTCTGGGTAGCGCCAGTTGGGTCATCCTGGACTTTGCCTTTGAATTCGTTAATGGTCTTCATGACCTGGTCGTAGTTCGAGAACCCCTCTCCTCCTCCTGGTATCGGAAGCGAATTTGTCACGGTGGTGAGGATCAGCAAGGCTGTGGCTAGGTAGCCAATGATGGGAGCCATGGTGTTAGGCTAGTGAAGCGAAGTGAACGATGTGGTAAAAAATCAACGAGTGTATGTGGCCTTTGGAAAACACGGATGTCAATCACCCGCAATGCACAGCTGCAGTTAATAAGTAATGGATGAAAGCAGAATACTGGCTTTCAGGAGATGTGCCCCTAGCTGGCCTGCAAATGCTGTCCTGGACACCACAATGGAGGCCTACTAGCAGAGATTCAAATGGGCCTCGAGAAGTAACTCCGCAAACCCTCGAGGAAGGAATAGTCATTAGGGTCCTGAATGAATCAAAGTCCAGCATCAGCCAATGAGGAGACCGGAGTTGGCGGGCCCCGGGCATATGAGACTACCAGCAGTAATGTTGTTGTCTAATGGATCGATCTCTGACTGGTACGGTCATAACCGGCAACTGGTTGAAACGATTCAGATTTTGTCGATCGTTGGTACCAGCCAGAGTAGACTGGGATTGCAGTATCTCAACCCGGCCGGTAGTCAAATCTTATAGGCAGCGAAAGCAAGGTAGGCAGCAAACCATTGTTGAGCTAATAACACAGGATCTATTCTTGTTGTAGCGAGCAGTTCTCTCGATCGGAGACTGGTTTGTATTCTTCCTCTGTCTACCTCGCTGTCGTCTATGCTAATATCTCATGCCAATGGTAGCCCAGAATGGTAGTTTTAGCCGGAATTGTCATCCTGAACTTGCGGATGAGTTGTTACCTTCTGGTAGTGGACCTTCCCCCACCTTGATTGAACCAACAACTCGATGGTCTAATGACCACGATCAGATGCGGCCATGATCCCAGCATGAACACCAGGCACGTGTCTGAATGCGGCAAGAATAAGCTGATTCCGGAATTCGCGACATGCAGTAAAGTTATTACGTATGAAGTTTGCAGCTAGGTTCGTCCTGTCAAGGATATGGCATTGGACTGACAGAACTCTTGCTCCCTCTTGTGTGTACACAAGCTGGAGCGTAAGAACACCAGATCCGCTTACACACGAGCTACGCTGATGGTTTCTGGCCTAAGAAACCGGTGTCTTCGAAAACGACTATACAGCAAGTCGACCGCAGCATCCAGATGGCGGCGGCAGAGTAACTTTGGGACAGGTATCTTAGTTGACCGGTATGCGAAGGTTAACCTCAGACGACTGGGCACGGTCACTGGTGCCCAACAACGGCAGTTCTGGCAAACGCACGAGAGTTAATGAGCACAAAACCTTGCCAGAACGAAAAGCAGTGATGAGTCAGCCTCACATGTGCTCACAATGACCTGAGGTGGTCTATTCGGCAAACCAAATCCGTTGGTCACTCGCTCAAGTCGGCGGTGTGCTGCAGATCGTAGGCTGTACCGATCGCACCATATACCGATCAGAGAAGCACAAATGACCGCCGTACATGACTACAGATGTGATCATCCACTTTGTTAGCAGAAGAAATGACGCACCTTTCGCCATCCCAAATAGCCTTGCCGCAATTCCAGCCGTCATCCGGGGTACTCTCCTCTTGTGGAGATTAAGGATATCCCTAATGAGTTTAATCACTCATTTCCTATATAATTAAATATAGCACGTAATATTACGTATAACCACTTTCTATAAAGTAGGTTATTAGCTAGTAAATTAATAAAACGTATAACCTATTCTTTTTATTATATATATATAGTTATTATCCCTAAGTTAGAATTCGTATCTCTATAGTTATAAGTCTAGACTACTAATATAACATATTCTTTTAATAAATATTATAAGAACGCTATATAAACCTAGAGAAGAAAGTAATATAATAGATACTCTAGCCCTATTTAATAATATTACTTATAGATACGAGATTACTATAAAGACTCCTTAGTAATAAGAAGATTATCTATACCGACTATACTAAATACGATAACTAGGAAACTTAGGCATATACTCGCCTAATATAACTAAGTCTTAGTAAATATATCCCTTAGAGATATAGATTAGATACTATTAAAATCGAGGAACTAGAAGAACTAACCGCTCTAATAGTATCTTAGGTAGTATCTAATAAAACTAATAAGTAATAGAAGTAATATAAGCGAAAAATAAGGATATACTCTATCTAGTTTAATAAATATAAGACTAATCGTCTATTTTATTAGGATTTTCTTAAAAGTAAGCTACTCTTTAAAGAATATATAGATCGAACGATTCTACTAGCCTATCTAACTAAACTTAGTAGAAGAATATCCTTAATATATAAGTAGATAAAGTTCGTTTATAAGAACTTAGCTCTAAGTACTAATATAAGAATATAACTATTCTTAAGGATACTAGATAATTTTATATAGAGACTAAAGTCTTAGAAGATAGAATAATATCTTCTTAGGTAGATCGACTTTTAAAATAAAATAAGAATATATAATTATTAAGAAGAAACTTATCTTCTATATAATTTCTATAGAATAGTAAAGGAAAAGATTAATACTATTTAGAAATAAATCGCTATAATAGAAAAGAATTTAAGAAAAATAATTAATAATATTAGGAGATTCTATTAGAGATATCTTAGTTATTTTAAAGAAAAGAAAATATCTTATACTATATTTATTAGCTAA
>JALRML010000065.1:0-85967 GCA_026120125.1 Pseudocercospora vitis
TTTTTTTTTTTTTTTTTTTTTTTTTTTTTTTTTTTTTTTTTTTTTTTTTTTTTTTTTTTTTTTTTTTTTTTTTTTTTTTTTTTTTTTTTTTTTTTTTTCCTTTCCCCCCCCCCCCCCCCCCCCCCATCAATCCGTGCCACTCTCAGTTGGCACCTCATCATATGCTTCACCATACGGCCAGAGGTTCCGTCTTATTGCTTCTCGCCCACACGCATGTGCAGAGATCGACGCGAACAACGAGAAGCTGAATCTTTATGGGCCAGAGCAGTTCAAACATTGGGCATATCAAGTTCATTAATCGACGAGTTGCTATCTGTTCAACACATCCTCCCCACGATCTTTGCGATTGCCACGCTACGCCGTGCCATGGGAACAGAAAGGGGAAGCATGATGAGATGATGAGAAGCAAAATTTAGCCAGAAACACACGGGAAACGATACAGCGAGTAGTCACTACTATCTGCTCTTCCCAAACGAGTCTTCCCCAGTCACAGACTGTGCACCGAAGGCGTTCATATAGAGTTATGAAATCTTTCTCTCTTTGTTTCTTTCTTCCTCTTTCACATCCCCTATGATAAGAGAAAGAAACCCGTCGCCAATAGAGATATGCAACATGGTGCACGACACGGTAAAGACGTCGTTCGACCGGAATCGATTCCATTTGTGTATACTTTGCTCATAGCGTACCTATTTCGACGCATTCTTCGCTTGTGTCAGCAATCAACCGAGGGGAATGGCCTAGGGAAGGGGCAACATAACACGTTACACTTCGTCGAAGAATGATATCGAGCAACGGACCGGGCCACGCATACATACATACGCACATATAGACGAGCACAGTGACATGCTCGTCTATGTATCCATACCCATACCTCTACCCAAGTCTGCTTCCATCAGCAGCAGCAGCAGCAAGACCCATCACGAGACAGATTCTAGTGTCAAGTTACGCATCGCTTACGTGCCTTCCTCGTCTCATAAAATATGTGCATCAAGCATACTGTCGAAGTACCTTCCATACCCGCCTCTTCTGTTTCTCCCATATGTCCAAAGAAGCCGAATACACAAGCGTCATTAGTAAGCACACCGACAAGTCGACCGTCGGGTGTTAGTGATGGCGTAATAAGATGCTCAGATAGGCTACTACGTCGGGATGTTCTGTTTCGGCTCAACACGAAGGAGAGATGAAAGTCGTCGCGCCTTCGCGGCTTGCTGGTGCGTCTTGCGAGCGTGCGGAATCTAGCCAGAACGCTGCACGACAGCAGGGCGGAAGATCTTGGTCGCAGCGGGCAGTGCTGTCTTCGGCTTGGCTTGCGCCAGAGGATCGCGCTTGGAGTCGCTCACGAACGGATGTCGTAAGGCATCCTTGGGCTTGATCCGCTTCTCGGGATCGAGTTGGAGGCACTTGTCGAGGAGGTCGACGAAGGCGTGGTGGAGCTTGAGCTGGGTGGCGTCCATCTTTTTGGTGTTGGCACTTAGACGGGACTTGAGGTCTCTGCCGTGCACGCCCTGCGAGAAGTGCATTGGCCGCTGAACGAGATTGCCAGTCATCTTGTCTCGCTCGAGGCCGTGGAAGACGAAGGCTTCGTCGAAGTACTTGTCGGCCAGCTGAGACTTCTTGATCAAGCGATTTGGAAGCTTGCCACGGCATTCTTGGATGACGCGGAGCATGTTGTTGTTGTCGGAGCCATTGAAGAGGATGCGGCCGGTGTACAGCTCGTACAAAGTACAGCCGATCGACCACATGTCGATACCATAGTCGAACTCCATGCCAAGAATGACCTCTGGAGCACGATAAAAACGGGACACGAGGTACGGCGTGAGCTCTGCATCTTGCTGTAGAGTAGCAGTACCAAAATCGCAAATCTTGATGTACTTGTTGTCGCTGCTGACCAGGATGTTGTCGGGCTTCAGATCGGCATGTAGCACTTCTTGTGTCTTCATATGCAGAAGAGCGAGCAGCATCTGGCGTGTGTAGATCTGGATAGCCTCAGGATTGATGCCAACGTCACGACCGAACTTCTTCAACGTCTCGCGCAAGTCCATTTCCAGTCCCTCGAACACCAAGCAGAGGTGGCCTTTGTGCATGAAGTCGCGGAGAAGACGGATGATGTACTTCTTGTCTTCCGGATCGGCCTCATTAAGCCGGTTGAGGAACTGCATCTCCTTCTGGCCGGCCTTGAACATGGTTTCGTTTCGGCAGGCGATCTTGATGGCGACAATGGCGCCTGTCTGATTGTCACGCGCTCTCACCACGGTGGCGAATGTTCCCTTACCGATCTGCTTCTCCACAGCATACCTACCATCGAGCAGCTCGCCGTTGATGATGCGGTAGTGGCCATCTGGGTAGTCCCAGTTGTCCAGAAGACTCTCGTCGAGAGCACGGGCCTGCTTAGTCTCACCTACTTTCGCCGCCGGGTCATTCACGGCGAACATATCATCGTCATCGTCATCTGCGAACATATCGAAGTCGTCTGCGGCCCTCTTGGGTGGAGGCGCAGGTGCTTCGAGCGGAGCGTCTTTGCTCTCGCGAACAGCGGACTCCTGAAGCACTTGCCGCCTGTATTCTGGCCTGTCTTCCTGCATGTCCTGGTTCGGATCATAGTCTGCTGCAGACTGACCATGCTCTTCCATGTGAGCAGCCATCGGAATGGGATTCATCAGATCTTCGTCGTTGATGGACGCAGGTGAGCCCGGTGTGGAAATATCTCGCGGTGTTCTCGGCGAATTTATGGACGAAGGCGGAGAATGCGCTTGCGAGCCTTGACCACTACTCTCATTGTATGGCGTCGTGGCGGTGGATGGTAAGTTGGACTCTAGAGTGGATCGCAGTAAGGAGTCGTTTGCAGATGCTGCAGCATGCTTCTTGCGGATTGCTTCGCGCTTCTTCCGTCGCTGCTCAATCAACTCTGCTTCAGACAATTGTGGCTGGGTTTCTGCAGCCTCTGCAGCAGGCTCACTGAGTGACACATCAGCATGTGAATTCTCAGATGGGGCGACTCGGTCATACCTTGCCTGGAAGCGCACAGCGGACTGCTGGGCTGACTGCTCTGGTTGAGAAGGCTCTTTCTTAGTAACATTAACGTCATTTGCGGAAGATGTACTTGCACGTCTCCTGTCGCCATTCTCGGAACCCGCATCGGCTTGACCAGCTAGCCCTCGTCTGCTCGATGGTCGCTCGTGGCCGTCGGTGCCTGTGGCTCGGTACGGCGACCGGCTTCGGGCGCGATCGCGGCGGCTGTGCGACTCGCGGGGATTTGCTCTATCTCGACTGGTTTTGTCGTTGTATGGCAGACCCGCACCTGCCTGATGCGAATCGCGATAGCTGCCTCGATGTGCTGCCCTGTCCTCGTAGATCTTGTGTCGACGCGGATCTGAAGCGCCCTTGCCGTAGTGATCGTCTTGGCGTCGCCGCTTTTCTCCGCCACCACCACCACCTCCGCCATGACCTCGGTCAGCACGGAAGGGTGACCTCGAGCCTGAGCGGTCTCTCCGGAATGGCGATCTCGAGCGATCACGTGTGTCTCTCCCCTCGGCGCCGTAGCCGTTGAAATGCGCGTGCCTGTCGGACATCAGAGCCTCTCTCCCCACTGGCCGGCCGGGGCGCGAGGCGCGAGATGAAGACGTCTGCGTGTGTCTGGGCGAGGTATTAACACTGGTGCTTGGATACGGTGGCGCGTTCGTTGTAACCTTCTCCCCGTCCCCGCTGCTGATTTCGCCGTCTGAGAGCGACGGCGAGCGTGGGCTCATCTTGCCCATCGCGCCGAGTTCAACGAGCCGATCCCAAGACGAGACCCTGCGCGCGGTGTGTTCAAATGGTTAGCGATCACTTCACACCCAATTTCCGTGCTTGTGGTTCCCGCAAACAGAACCAGTGTGGATGGTATCTCACAGGCTGATGGGTCTCTGGGAGGAGTCTAACGAGTCTCGCAGAGTCGAGTGCTGGCGGATGCGAAAGGAGGAGCGGCGTGCACGAGCGAGAGGTGCTTGCTGTGAGCCTGCGTTGGTGGTTGTACTGGAGCAGTCGGAGCTGCAAAGGCTGGAGTGCGAGTGCCATGGGCGAAAACATCACGTGACTGTATTAGTCATATATCTTGGCACTCACTCCGCCATCATACTGTAAACTTCCATATCGCCATTTGCCCGCCATCCGCTTCTCGATATGGCTTGGCAAATGCCAGTGAGACTCACTTCACTTGAGACATCCGCTCCCTCAAGCGTCAAAACGTGAAATCTCAGAGACGACATCAGCCATGATGCCGAGCCAGGCTGCGTAGACCTCTTACCACTCTCATTACGCTCCATGCCATTACACCTCCCACGGCTCATCGACCACTCTTTCTTCAAACATGCACGAGAACCCGCCCCGTGCTCCCGACATAGCAGCTACCCTAGAAGGGCTCACCAAAGGCAACGTGACCATCACCAACGATCGCGACTTCGCCTTGCAATCCAAAGAAGCCAAAGCCATCCTTCCACACATCGCCTCTGACTACCAAGCATTCTGGCTCAACCTCTCGGACGGCCAAGGCCTCTCCTTCGCCCAAGCCATGGATGGTCTGAAAGTTCTGATTCAACGCAATCCCACCTACCACGAGGAGATCGTCAATGTTTTCTCCCATGTGGATATCATCGAAGGCGTGGCAAAAGTGGATCTGCACGTCCGAGCCACCGGATTTGCCGACACCACCGTGGAATGCTTCCGGGAGGCTCGCTGGAGACGCGATGAGCACGGGAAGTGGTGGCTGTATCAACATAAGAGTGTGAGAGGTATGAGTATGGACCATGTCGGGTTTGGGTAAGGGTGGAAGCAGGCACCGATGGGATTCCAAGCCGGGGCCGGGGCAGCGAACGAGTGACCAATTGTCATACAAGGTCACTCATTCTGGTCTGGGTCCATTGGAGAAGGATGTCTTACCAAGCTGCTTCCTCAAGCAAGCACAGCATGGAGCCGAGCCAGGCCAGGGGAGTGCAGAGCAAAGACTTACCTACACATTGACTCAGCGATCTGGACTGGAACGAACATCCCATGCATCATGTTTGAGCAATCGTAAATGCTTAACTTCATGTGAGCATACAACCTGCAGCATTGTTCACTTTCCCCGCCTTCTCAATCGCCCCACAGACCGACTTACAAGCATTCCTCCCGTGCCAGGCATCCGCAATCCGGCACCTCCCAAATCAGACTTCATGACGCCTCGGGCGACTTCTGGCCTAGGGCCTCCTCCCTCGCGTACTCCGTCTACCACCTTTTGCCCGAAGTTCCCCAGAAGACGATATTGGCTATTAAAGTAATCCGGACCCAATTACAGATATACGTCGCCTGGCGACAAATATAGTAGACGCATACGAACTGATCAGGAGAGGGCCACTTAGAAACCTTAGGTCATGAAGGAAAGGCTGCGTTCAAGGATCTCGTTTGGGGACGTAAAGGAGGTTCTGGAAGGTTTCGGGCGGGCAAATCTTGACAGGTAGCGAGGAGAAGGAGTTGGAAAAGTTAATGAAGCTTGAATGATTCTGACGCGGGCAGAAATCGTGAGGAATGCACAGAATAGCTCAGGTCATATGGGTAGAATGGATGGGGTACCGCAGCAGTAAAGGAGCGTATCCGCTGTGTTTAGATAAGAAAGTAGAAGTAGATATATCAGTTCCAACGATCCCTACGTTTAACGACACAACCCAATCATACACCATGGATAGTTCTGGACGATTTACTCATTGGGACAGAGGGTGCGAGGCTTACTCCCTAGTGAAAGTGCGTAGACATTGCTGCCATGAGAACCAGATTCGAAACGGCACGGGCACGCGAATTGACTTTACTCTCCGGGAGGTCACGTTCGGTGTCGCAGGTGCTTTTCCGGATCCTTTGGTTCTTTTGCCTATAGTAGTGGTGAGGGGCATTATTGGGCCATTAAATCTCGACAAGGCGCTCGCATCGAGGGTCGGGAAACCCTGTGCTGGAAGAGAAGAACATCATATTAGACCATGCTAGCTCTGATGTTGTTACGACATCATCGAGCAAACTTTTGAGTCCAGGAAGGTAATTGATGGTAGGCATGTTGATGGCTGAGCAAGTGTGGAAGTGCAAAACGGTATATCCAATCGTGAGCTTGTTGATAAGACACGGTCCACAACGACGGTCCTGCGACTCGGCGCCGCTATGCTGCGCAATGTGCTGGACCAACAGAGGCGAATCATCAAGCGGAACATACGGGGCTTACATGAGCGCTTCATGCGGGATGCTGTTATCGAACAAGAAGGCCGGGGTCGAGCTATCATAGCCTCGAACCGACCAGAGCTGTTGTTGACTAGCTCTGTGCTAATAAGGAAGAGCTGCCCTCCAACACGCTTTAAAGGTGGTGGAGATCTTTCAGTGCTCAAGGTGCACTTGATATAATCCATTGATGTGTGTTCGAACATCGTTATGATTCGATTCCCAGACTGAGGATCAATATGGGTTGCGAAAAGCACATGCAGCACAAGCGAGGCAACGGACAGGACAACACAGACCAGCAGCAGCAGGAAGATCGGAAACGTTGGAAACGATTCGAAGCCGATCACGGACGATCCACCAGCTCATCTGATGTGCAGTACACTCCGTCTGGCTCTAATGAAGAGCAAACTATTGTCAGGAGCAGGCGTGGAGGGACCACCGAACCAAAAGCACCCAAGAATCCCCGACCACGGCCCAAGCCAGCAAGTGCCTCATAGGCGCGCTCTTGACTTTTGCCAGCTTTAGCTCTGCAGCGGGCTAGGAACCATATCCGCACTGGAGATCTTTGGACAGCAGACTTGTCTACAGTAAGCTCTGGTGCTGGTCAAGTGTCGGCTGTAGAGTCAGGACCCACAAAATTCGTACACCTTTACAATTCGAAGATCTACAGCGTGCTGGAGGCGATAGTAGATTTCGTAGGCCCAGATCAGCTATACGTGCTGATGTCTCGCCACTACGAAGAACAAACCAACGGCCTGCTGAATATCGATACTTATGATGAGCAAGGTGAGCAAACCAGGCGTAGCGGAGTCGGATCATGGGATCGTTTATGCTGGACGAAACGTGCCAATGCCACTTCCCGAAGAGAGGCCACGTCGTGGCGAGAATGGCATGAGGGCGACTCCTACAAGGTAGTGCCTCAGAACAGGACCGAGACACTTCATCGAATGGCTCGCATCACCTTCGCCCAGTCAACAAATCTGGAGCGCGAGGACGACTGAGATACCAACACCATGATGCATTGCGCTGTGCCTGAAGTTGCACAGGGGCAGACTTGAGAAACTGCACCCATAAGATGGACTGTCGCGCAGAACTTGGAAAGGATCAGGCGCAGCACATGTAAGAGCCGCGCCGCTCGAAGACATTGGTGGAGAGAAAGACATCCGAGCTTCGTCATCGACCTGGGTATAAACATTATCGTATCTGGAATGGATCAGCGCCCCATCACTGCTTGTAAATATCGTTGTCAAAGTCCACCGGGAAGCGCTCTCGGCCTTTCGCATCCTTCTTTACCCAGATGGCAACGCTGACACCAGGACACTTGAACTCGCCGAAACCATCCTCGCCGATGCTCACTTCGCCCTGTTCCCATCCGAGCACATCAGTCCAGACTTCGCCTTGATGCATCTCGCCAACGAACATGCGGATGTGGCCCGGTCCTTTATTGCTCATGATGCATGCAAGGCCATTCGGATGTTCTTCGGTACCCAGACGAGTGAAACCAATGCAATTAGCATCATTCAGATACTCGTCCTGTCGGCCGTATGCGTACAACTTTCGAGCCAGGGCCATATCTGGGATTTTACCAGAGGCGGCTGGTGGCTCTGGATTATCACCCTTCATGCCGTAGAGGTCGCCGTAGAAGAGGCAAGGGTATCCGGCATCTTGGAGCAGGATTAGTGCATAGGCAAGGGGTTTGAAGAAGCCTTCGATTTTGGTGTCCATTGTTTGGCCTGGTTGTGTGTCATGGTTCATGACCACAGTCACGGAGTTGACCGGATCTCTTTTCGTCAACGAGTTATCAAAAACGGTTCTGAGATCTGCATCAGGTGTTGTGCTGAGGCGATTGAAGTTGTACAGGAGAGGTGCGTCGAACAGGCTGAATTTTCGATCCATCTTGTCCAGCCACTTCATCATGTTGTCTGTGTCTCCGGTCCAGAACTCGCCGACCATGAAGATATCGTCGCCGCATTTCGACCGCACGTGTTCCACCCATTCGTTCGTAAAGCGTTCAGAGAAATGCTGAACAGCGTCCAATCTGAAGCCTTTGAGCCCGACTTCATTGATGATCCATTCACCCCAATTCTTGACATCCTCTTGGGTCTCGGGATGCGAGTAGTCCACGTCGGCGAACATCATGTAGTCTGCATTGCCGCCTTCGTCGTCAACACTCTCGCTCCAGGACTTTCCCTCTCCCTTGAGCTTAAATATTGCGTTCCTCTCATTCTTCGCGTCGTAATCGGTGCCTGAGAAGTGATACCAGTGGTACTTCTGCTTGGAGTACTTGTCGCCCCGACCCGGGAAGTCGAATCCGAGCCATGCACTGATCTGGTACGGGTCTGTAACCTCTTTTGTTCTGTCGTTGTTATCTACTTCGACCGCATGCGCCTTCTCCCTCTTATCCGCACCAGCCTTGTGGTTCAGTACGGCGTCCCAGTAGAGACCGATGCCTAGCTCTTTCGCCGTCTTGCTGAGCTCAAGCAGCTCTTCTTTAGTTCCCCATTTCGTTCGCGTAGAGTTCTTCTGGTCGAATTCTCCGAGGTCATACAGGTCATATATATCGTAGCCGTTTCCTTCTGGAGACGAAGCCTTGCAGCCCGGGGGTAGCCAGACGTTGTCTATGCCGGCATTCTTGAGGTTCGGCAACGCCTTGAGCAGACGTTGCCAATGCTTCCCATCTGCTGGTACATTCCACTCAAAGCCTTGGAGTAGTGTCGCGTTTTCGGGCATTTTGAAACGACAAGAGAAGAGTATAGGAGAGGGTGGTCGTTCCCGGGTCTACGCCGACATCATATAGAAGTCCATACTACATACCTACTATCGATAAACGCGTAGAAGTGGATACCTAACTCGTCTATGGCCCAGAACGTGACAGAGCCTCCACCGCCTTCGCGTGCGATAGCGTGCAGAAACTGGGCCGAACACAAAATCAGACCGGGGTGGCCTCCCGCCACTGACGTCGGAAGGGCATTATTGTGCGTACGCTTGCGACGTCCGTCATTGTTGCGGTGGTGCGTTGGGAAGTTGTTGGCATTGAGAAGGCCAGAAACAGGTTGTGTGGAACTCGAGGTGGTCGTGGAGAAAGAGGGAGGTTGGGCAACAAGCGGACTGGGCTCCGGCATCAACCACCTCCAGCGATACCATTGTTTATGCCCAAATGCTATATGGTAAAGCTGCAGGATACTCTACCATATACTATAGCAGGATCGACTGTCTTGCACGATCTCGAATATTCTAACAGCTCTGCCTCTGTATTTAGCACAATTGACTTACCAATACAGTCCCAGCGAACGTCGAGCAAATGGAGAGATATTGGATCGATTGCCCGCCGCCCATAATCCAAACAGAGATGAGCTTCCTGACTATCGTGCGACAACAGTGCCATGAGGAGGTTCCGAGTGTGAGAACGGCTGTAGATAACCACGTTACGAAAATCGTTTGTGAAAGCTTCCACAACTAATTCCATGGCTCGACACCACTTACTGTTAGATCATCAGCACACATTCTCGACAGAGACCTGGCTAGAGGATATGACCTCTGAGGAACGAGTGAAGGCGGGCTTCGTGGTTTAAATTTCTGGATCGATCATGGTGTATAAACACAGCACGTTGGAGCAGCTTCTGGGTTGTATCTGACAAACTGTGACCCCTTATTGAGTGACTAGAAGGACCAGGGCATCACCGCTCGAGCACATTCATTGAGACTCAGACTCACGGCAATGTTTGGAAGCTATCGGCAAATGTGTTCTCTGTAGTGAGACATGCCCTTTTGCTCAGCTCACACCGAACGTAGCAATGCTGGTTCATATCTTGACGTAGGTCACTACATGGACTATACATATTGGGCTGAACCCGGTGACCGCACCAGACCCACGCATATCTCGCCGGTGCCCAGCGCCTGCCACATAAAGCCATTTGTGGCGACGACAAGGAGGCGTACACTCACTGCCCATTCGTGGCTACGCGCTCAACACAGAGCAAGACAGAGGCGAGGTGGTTTGGTACCCTTCATGCGAATAGGAGTCCGGCAGTGACGACAAGAGCGGAAGTTCGTCAAGTCTCTGAGCAATTCCATGAAGTTGACTCTGCAACAACGCGTATGCGTCAGCCGAAAATGGTAAACGGGCCACAAGGCAGAGGGTTTGCTACGACGGCTTGTATGCGGTCAAGGCCTGTGATCGATATACGACAGAAGACAATGTAACGTTGTGCAGGTACAAGTTCGTCCGCCGGAAAGGCCGAGCAGCCTTCACTTCAGGAGTGTATCGTGAAATGTCCGCTGAAGGCGGAGCACTTTGACCACGTCAAGAGCCTTTTGAATGTGGATGACATTTTTGGCGTCGAGGAGTCTGGTAGAACCTGGATTGACGGACTGATCATGACCACTGACCCTTTGGTATCCTAGTTTAGCATAAGTCTTGATTTCTTACCATGCAAGTTGTATCAATCATACCATCTGTCTGCCCAGCGCTTCCCAATGATCGTTTCGGTCATTTCCTCCGTGCTCTGACATATCGTAGATGGCTCAGAGCACAAGAAAAACGTGGCTTTGCGAGGAGACATATGTCCTGTTGTGTTGGACATCTGTGGTCGGAGCCGAGCAACTCATCTAACCAGAGAGCGACGAAAGTTTATCTCAAGTCTGCTTACATGCATTTTAACGATCTAGTTGTTGCCACGCTGCAAGGATCGACTCACTGTAGCCAATCCAGAGATGTGTCGTGTCCCAGGACACAGGTCCGACAGATGTGGTCAACTGACCATAGGACAGCTCATGGCTAACAGCGGCTACTGCAGGAACAAATCACAGGAGCCTTGCTTGGACCAATGCGAACGCCGATGGAGATTTTAAACCTTTCGGAGGGCAGCAAAAACCTTGGAGCATCAAGAACATCGCGTATACGTCTTCGTGCCGTCCGTAGATTGAGAAATGACCACACGTCGACGAACATTGCACTGGACGAAGCTCCCAAGCAAGCGGGGCAGAGCATGAACACGGCACTGCGAATAACTTAAATCATAATTTCAGCGCGATAGATGTTTCTCCAACCACATCTGTCTTTTGAAGACCTGCCTGTCTCATCGTCGTACTCACACATTGTATTCGCCATGCACATAACCGGCTCACCAGTACAAGACCCCATATCGGACAGGACCGTGTCCTAGTCTTCATCCTCAGCATCGTCCACCTCCTCCAGGTCGTCCTCCTTCGGGACATCGTTGGCCTTGTTGGCTTTAGCCTTCGCTGCGGGACCGCTAGCATTGGCCGTGTCCTCGGCATCTTCGTCCTCCTCTGGAGCATCCTCCTCGGGCTCAGCATCATCATCGTCGACTTCCTCCTCCTCCTCGGCAGGTTCGGGAGCGGTCTTCTGTCGCTTGCTGGGCTTTGGAGCTGAGCGAGGACGGTCAGTGATGGCGCCGCGAATGTCGCTGCGATCGATTGATCGATCGATCAAGGTGATCAGACATACCAGGAGCGGCTTCCTCCGCATCCTCGCCCGCATCGTCCTCATCTTCATCGTCCTCGTCGCCTTCATCGTAGTCGTCGCCTTCACTGTCGTACTCTCTGGTCAACGTCAGCGTTTGTTCCGCGCATGCGCAACACTCCGATCGACTGCGACCGGGCCAGCGTCGACGACAGCACCGGAAGCGCCCAAGCGATCGAAACAATCGATCGATTCGTCTCAGTGCCATCCCGCGACAATACCAATGCCCATATCGCATGCGTGCGACAACAAAAGTGCCGTCTCCTGACATGGACGCCGATGAGCAAGCCCCCCAACAACTTACTCTTCTTCCTCATCACTTCCGTCCTCCGGCAGCTCCACGAGCTCCTCCTCATCCTCCGCCTTGCGCTTTGACGTTCTCGTGCTCATCGTGACTATGAGGGGGAAGGGGAAAGAATGGGGTGATGTGTAGAAAGTAAGTGGGAGGTGGTATAGAGGGCGAACAATGGGCGAGGGAAAAAGGGACGGGGAGCTGGCTGACGAACGAGGGAAACTGGAGGGAATTGCGGCTGCTGGGAGGAGCTTTCGCGTCGGGGATTGCGCTCCTCCAAAGAGGCGGCTGGGCTGGGCTGGGGAAGAGCTTCAGCACGGCCCCTCGTCATTGGGTGGAGTGGAGTGATGTGGACGGAACCTTCAGCAGCCTTGCGGAGTCGCGGAGCCCCTGTCATCGGCGGTGTTATATCCCTCGGACGTCACCAATACGGCAGAATGTACAGTCTATAGACAATCTTGTCCGGAGATATGCGTAAGGATGGGCCTATGGTAACAAGGCTATTATATACATCGATCTGATCAGCCCAGCGGCATCACTCATCCGATCGCATGATCCCAGGCTTCGCACTCTGTCCAAATACTTCCCCCTCCTCCATCTGCCACTTCTCACACAACTCTCTGTATCGTCGCTCATACCCTTCGTGTCGACTCCGAAACTCCGGCGCAGTCTTGAGCTGATCTCGCCCGACCTGGTGTCTGTGAGCGGCATCCGGGCCATCCGCGATCCTTACAAATCGAGCATACGTCCACATCTCAGGCAATGGCGTACTAAAGGCAAGAAGTGTCAGCGTGAGCAGATATCTCAAACGTGACTGAGTAAAGGC
Organism: Pseudocercospora vitis; assembly: GCA_026120125.1. Taxonomy (NCBI): domain Eukaryota; kingdom Fungi; phylum Ascomycota; class Dothideomycetes; order Mycosphaerellales; family Mycosphaerellaceae; genus Pseudocercospora; species Pseudocercospora vitis. The sequence goes on from JALRML010000065.1 coordinate 12,814, forward strand.
ACTGTGTCGCTCTCTTCGTCCTCGTTGTGCCAGCCACCCACAAGACAATATCGTCGTCCGGCAATCTTCACATGGCTTCTTCTACAGGGTAATACTCACTGCTGTGTTAGCCCTTGACCTCCGTAGAACTGCATGCACTCATCAATGATGGCCGCTGCGGCGGCCGGAACCATGATCTTGGACTGCGCAATGGCATAGCGGCCCGCTTTGTTCCCGCTCACGTCCATGGTATGAGCGGCATTCATCACGATCAGACGGAGCGAGTCGAGTTGCATTCGCATCGCCGCGAGACGTTCGATGTTGGAGTCGAAGTCGCCAATCAACTTGCCTCGGGGCTTCTTCTTGGGATCGGTGGCACGGAGCAGTGCCAGTTCGTAAGCCCGCTCGGTTTGTCCGATCAGGCGCATACAATGGTGGATGCGACCAGGTCCGAGACGTCCTTGGGCGATCTCGAAAGCACGCCCTTCGCCTAGGATGATGTTTTCCGCGGGAACTCGGGCGTTTTCGTAGAGGTACTCGCCGTGGCCTTCTGGTGCGTGATCGTAGCCCATGATGGTGAGGTTGCGGACCTGCGTGAAGCCTGGAGTGTCCTTGGGTACGATCACCATGCTATGCCGCTTCCATGGGTTGGGATGGTCAGGATTGCTGCACGCCATGAGGATGTAGAAGCCGAGCTCGTCATTGTATTTGCAGTTCCCATACAGCTTTCTGCCGTTGATGATCAGCCAATTGGGATCGTTTGGATCTCGCGTGATTCGGCAGGATATATTTGTGGCATCGGAAGATGCGACGTCTGGCTCAGTCATACTGTAGGCGGAGAATGTCTCCCCATTTAGCAATGGCAGCAACCATTTCTTCTTCTGCTCCTCGTTACAGTACTTGGCGAGAAGCTCCATGTTTCCTGTGTCCGGCGCATGGCAGTTCATGGTTTGGGCTGCCCAGTAGCATCTTCCCATAATCTCAGCGCAGCAGCTGTACTCGAGATTTGTCAATCCTGGGCTCAGATCTCCAAAGCTCTTCGGCAAGAAGAGATTGAACAGCCCTTCTTTCTTTGCCTTCCGTCTCAACTCCGTCACGATCGGAGGCGTCTTCCAATTGCCATGCTTCTTCAGCTGTGCCTTGAATATGGGTTCGGCGGGGATGCATTCCGTTTCAACCCAATGGTGAACGCGTTTGATCGTGTCAATAGCCTTGGGGGACAGCTTCTCCTGCACCCATACTGGGATCCGTGCAAGCGCCGGGTGGTGGTCGAGTGTGCTGTTCGTCATTATGCTCACATATGAGGAAGGAAAGGAACAACGAGACACCACAATACCTTCACAACTCAAACAGCATTTGTATTTCCTACTCTGCTGGGGATATGTCTTGTGTCAGCACCCGCTTGTCGTATCACCCGAGGGCAAAGATGAAGACTTCCCCAAGGAGGAAAACGAGGCATGGACCAGGACGGCTGCGGCAAAAAATAGCCGCTCGCTTCCATGCATGTACCGCTTTCTCCTCTTCCTCACGACTTCACCTGACCCAACCAGTGACAGCATTGTGTAACAGGCAGATCAGTGCAATATGGTGTGCTGTCCAGCCGTGCAACTGGATCTGGATGGTAGTCACATGGACTCTGTTCGCTACGAGTGGAGCCCTACGTAGGAAGCAAGTCGAGGTAAGCACCACAACACAAATCGTTCTTCGCCTTGAATTCAGGATAGCAGACTTCATAAGATTTACTAGTCGCGTCGAAAATGTCCGACGCTAATGATACAGATATATTCAGACCCGAATGGCTGGCATTCGAAAGAGAACTTGGCTTCCGTCCTCTTCTGCACGGTCCAACCTACGCGGACATCCTGAAGCAGTACGCAGACAACGGATTGGCGATAGTCGAGAAATATACCCTATCACCTCCCGATCCAGACGTCTCGACGAGTGAAGACAAGACGAAAACTGGGATACGCCTCAAAATCTACTCTCCGCCCCACGCCAAAACTGGCCAGCCGATCATATGCTACTTCCACGGCGGTGGCTGCGTCTTGGGTGGTGTTGACGAGGACGACGGTCTCGTCAGCCGGTATGCAAAGGATACAGGCCTGACCATCGTCTCCGTCGCTTACCGTCTGGCACCACAAGATCCTTTTCCTGCAGGCCTCAATGACTGTTTAGAAGCTGCCAAGTGGTGCCTCGACAACGGAGACCGTCTGCAATCTCAGTCCGGAAGAGTGCTCCTGATGGGCGTCTCTGCCGGAGCCACTCTCGCAATAGCGACCGCACTAAAAATCGTCGATGAGAAAAGAGAAGGTCAGCTGCAAGGCGTCGTGGCCTGCCAACCTTTCACTATCCACCCAGACGCAGTGCCCGAGGAGTTTCAAGATCGCCATATGAGCTACGATCAGCACGACCAGCACTCTCTCAACACCAAGTCAGCAATGAGAACATTCTTGAAGCTGCACGATGCGCCGGCGACGGATCCTTGTATGTTCCCGGTTCGACATCGACGGCTGAGGAACCTGCCGTGCGTGTATCTCTGCGCGGCGGAGTCTGATACTTGGAGAGACGATGCGAGGATTTTCAAGAAGCTGTTGGATCGGAACGAGTAAGCAGCGTCGACTGGTCTTGTGAAATGTCTGACCTCGTGACCAGTGTGCTCAACTATTACGATGAGTATGAGAGGCTTCCTCACTGCTTCTTCGCATTCCCGTCCCCTCATCTCGATGGAGTGCGTGAGGAGTATTTTCGGAAGACTGCGGCGGGCATTGACTTCGTGGTAGATTCATCCGTGCTATGTGCGCTGCCGCTTAGTTAGTTACGCTCTTGTTTGGTTCCACTACATGGTATGAATTTTAGCCAGTCTACCAGACCAGACTTTTTGGCTTCTGTCTCATCCACCTCGATCCCTAGAATCAGATTTTGTGTTATCGACTTTGGCAGAATTGGGTTGTCAGAGTTACATTGACCTCATGATGGAGTTCAGGTAATGTCCAAGCTTCCATCGTCCACGGGTCTCTCAGTCGCAAGTCCATTCCAATGCTCCAGCTCATCAGGACCGCTCCAACAGCGTACAGTCTACGGTCCTCGACCGCCCGCCAGAGCTACCCTTAATACCAGGCGGAAGTCCCGCTCCATTTCTTCTAGCAACTATACTTACTTTCCGATGCACCACTCAATGCTTACCTTTGCCCAGATTCTCACGATGCACAGCAGCGTAGCCGCCAAACCGGGCAACAGTGTCCTGAGCCGGACCACTCGGAAGGGCATTCTAGCTTTCTACTGTTCAGGAAATGCGTACTTAGCCCATTCGTCCTTGACTCTGCGAAAGCAAGCCAGATGACTCGCCAACGTTCATGTGGGATAGATCGCGTTATTGCTTGATGTAAAGCGTTCCACGACGTGCGGACGCAGCTCACACCAGGTTCAAACTTCGTCCCTGCTCTCGGCCTTATGAACTTCTGGCTTACGCATGGCTCCGGAACGAGGGCATAATTCGCCAATTGGCGCAGCTTGTCTGCATATGGGACTGGCCGAGCACATGTGCGTGGGGATGTAGGTGAAAGGGAAACGTGGGCCGCTTCGGACATGTCTGGTACACTCTACTTCATGTCATGCAAGAAATTGTCGGTGAGCAAGCCAATTCCACAGACCCAATTGGGCGCTGCTTTCCATAAGGCAATTCTTCTGGGTGATCGTTCAGTTGGTCAACGCCATGACGCGGTCGAAGGAGACGGTATTTGATAGCCATAGAGAAGTTCCTGTTATGGGTCTTCGCCAGGCTTGAATACGAGTTGCCACAAGCACCAACGGTGAATGGCCATTGTGACCGACAATTCTTCAGACGCTCACAAGAGCTGCACATCGCGATGGATAGGAGACGCGAAAGAGGACTTGCATATGCCTGTCAAGGGGTCGGGGTTCAGAGGCATGACTGCGAGCCTGAGTAGCCGAGAGGATTTTGAGCAGCTCCTTTGCAGCCCGAGAGCACAAATGATCTGCGATGCTTTGCGATGTGAAGCTATTCGCAGACATGATTCCATCTTCGAACGGTTGTGAAGCAGAATCTCGCGCCTGGCCTCCCATTCGTACGCTCACCAGCTTGGCCCAAGCTTCCAGAATTGCCGAGGTCTTCGAACGAACTCAGCTCTTTCTGGCAGTGTGGCACCAGCAGTCGACGACTACCGGCGAGGTGTGCTAGGTTGTGTAGTCCAGCAGATTGTAAGTACTACGTGCTCCGGAATATCTCTCCATTCACTCTACCATTTGTCACAAATTTCCATCCCGCTTGGGCAAAGCAACCTCTCTGTCCGAAGACAGCAGCGGTCAACAATGGCTGGGCCGGTCAGGCAGCAGATTGACCAAGCGTCGCTGGAGCGCTACCTGAAGCAGCATGTGCCAGAGATCAAGACGCCCATAGATCTGAAGCAGGTAGGCATGGATGGTGAAATGTGTCGGCTGGGCTTGGACTGACAGGAGGGACAGTTCGGGTTTGGTCAGTCGAATCCCACGTACCAACTCACAGCATCAGACGGCCGACGGTATGTCCTTCGCAAGAAGCCTCCAGGAAAGATATTGTCCAAAACAGCACACCGAGTCGATCGAGAATACACGGTTCTACACGCGCTACAAAAGACAGATGTACCAGTCCCAAAGACTTATATCATGTGTGAAGATGAGAGCATAGTTGGGACGCCTTTCTATATCATGGAGTTCCTTGATGGGCGCTTCATCAAGAATCCTGCAATACCTGGTGTCAGTGCGGAGCACCGACACGAGCTATGGCGAGACGCTGTGAGGACCTTAGCAAAGCTGCATCGAATCAATCACAAGGACATTGGTCTCGAGAACTTCGGAAAGCCCAATGGCTTCTACAAGAGGCAGATAAGAACGTTCAAAGGCCTGGCTAAGGATCAAGGCGAGGCTAAAGACAAAGACACTGGCGAGGCAGTCGGGCAACTTCCTAGCTTTGACGACTTCATCGAATTCTTTGGCAACGAGCAGAGCCAGCCTTTGGATCGTGGCGTGCTGTATCATGGCGATTTCAAGATTGACAACCTAGTATTCCACAAAACCGAGCCGAAAGTGATTGGCATTCTTGATTGGGAAATGGTTACAATCGGTCATCCGCTTGGTGACCTGACCAATTTGCTCTCACCATGGACGATATCCAACACAACGCCTTCGTGGCCGCGCAAGCATGCTGATGAGGCTTTCCTGGATCCTTCGCATCCAAAGAGCACCGCGAAGGACTTTCCAGGCTTGCCAACCCACGCAGAGTGTGTGAAGTGGTATCAACAGGACGTCGGTTTCGATGTCTCGCAACAAGACCTGTCATGGGCCACCGCCTTCGCCCTCTTCAGAGACTCGATCATTTTCCAAGGTATCGCGGCGAGGTATGCATTGAGACAAGCCAGTTCGGCAGAGGCACAAGCGTATGGCAACGAGCGAATACCCTTTGCGGAAATGGCACTGAAGAAAGTCAACGAGGCCAAGAGTAAACAGCATAGCAAATCCAAACTGTAGATCTGTAGATAGCAGCCTCGCGAGCGGTGAGAGTGGAGCAGAGATAACGTGTATACCACAATGGGGCGGACCGGTCGAGCCTCACCATCCTAGCAGTTTATTGTGGATTTCGGCACACTTCGCTCTGCCTTTTATCCTTGCGCTCGGTCTGTGCCAGCCGACTTTTCGCGTCGAACTGTGCTTCTCTCACGCCGGGTATCCTCTTTTTTTATTCTAGGAGCCGCACAATCATGTTCTGTAGAGATCTCGATCTCGAGCCGCGCAGCACGCGTGACAGCTCTCTCCACTTTGCAGCTTGCATATCGGGCCACTTGGAAAAGCTATGCTGCTTTCTGGTACGGATTCACCGCTGGGCACGCGGACCGGCATTGCTTTGCAGAACTCGTGATTACGGCGTGATGTTCGACGGCCAGCTGCGTTGCCTTGAAAGAGGCACAGGTAATTCTATGCACTGCCTTAAAGCAGCCGGTCGTGGGCGTGAGGTAGAAGTCGTTCAGTCACATCCAACACTTTGATCTATCCATATCACTACACTGGTCATACAGCTGCCAATGTTCGTACAGCCGGCTATACATCCCATAGACTTCAGCAAGATTCCAAAGCCAGCAAAGAAAGCAAAAGTCATCCAGCCCACGACCGGCACAACAATGCAGATCTCCGAAAAGAGACGTGACAGCAATGCTGTTCCAAGACAGGCACATAGACAAGACAAGGACAAGGGGATTCTCAAGTGGTTCCATCGGCGATCTTCTAGCAACCAGGTGCCTCAAGTCGTACGAAAACAGTTGTGTTCCGTCAAAAGGTTAGAGTATTGATTATTCGCCAGGGCGATCGTGACTACTTCGATCAGGCAAGATCGTACGATGTTGTTGAGCCTCTGATGCCGCTACTCGTTACGAAAAAATGACCGAAGCGAGCGAATGTTTTCATAGCACCTTGCTTTAGGGCACCTCAACGTGCAGACAAAGTCGGGTAATGGGACGGCAACGATAATTTGCGTTTCAAGATGGCAGCTCAGGCTCAGATCTACAGCGGAGAGACTGGTTTTCATCGATGTTTGAAGACGAATGATCAGGTTGACTCCACGAGCACGAAGAAGCGTCAGTGATGTCGCTATGTCGACCTGGTAATGACTGAAGCTTTCGAAGCGACGCAGCTGATGGGAATATGACCTGTTGGATCAGGAGAAGGGTACCACAGTACAGAACCATGAGGGCACGATTGAACCGAGTGCATGGCTTTTAGCGATGTATAAATGTATGTATCTAGTCTTACACCGATGGACCTGCCACAGCTTCATTCGACGCTTTCATCAACACCTATGCGAGAGTTAGACAAGTCAGCAGTATCAAGGCATCGACCTGCTTGCAAGACTAGTCATTCACTTGGACAGTGGAAAGTCCAATTTCGTCTTTGAGATGCAATTCAAGAAGGCTATAATCACCAATGTTGCATTGAATGGATTTGTACTAGCCGCGTATCCAAATTGAAAGAAAACTTCTAGATCTGCACTACTTGGCTGTTCCTGAGCAAGGCCGTAATTCACTTTTATGCCATAGCTGTCCTGCAACAACGGCATGCAACGGGAAGCCTCCTTGCTTTGAAACCGCTGCGTCAAGATCTCTCGCTTGATTTGCTTGATAACAGCTTTGATTTTCCGGCCACGCATATGAGAATGGGAGCTGCCTTTACTCTCGCGAGGACTGCAAGACGAAGGAGGCGGGAGCGAACAGGTACGCTGGACCGTGGCGTGCGAGTGTGGAAATGTGATTGCAATATCTTCTATAGCTTGGATCGACTGAAAGTCTTTTCGACCTCTAGCGCATCTCGTTTCGCCCATTCCTTCATGACTTTGCGCACAATCTTGCCGCTCGGTAATTTAGGCTGGGTTCTGTGTCAGTGCAAAGGTCCCAGTCGCGAAGTGCAGGGACTTACAATCTCATCGACAAACTTCACTCCGCCGACCAAGGCCTTGTGCTTGGCGACTCGCGGTTTGAACCAGTTCTGCACATCCTTCTCCTTCACGCCCTTCTTCTTGCCTTCCTCGGAAAGCACCACGTATGCTCGCGGCCACTCTTCGTCGTGGAGCGTGATTCCCACCACTGCACCGTCAGCCAGATCGGGATTTTCGAGTAATTTGTCTTCCAGCTCTGCGGGTGCCACTTGCAGGGCATTGACTTTGATCAGCTCCTTCTTCCGGTCGACGATCCAGATGTAGCCTTGCTCGTTGATGACCGCAATGTCTCCCGTTCGGAGCCAGCCGTCGGGGCTCAGAGCTTCTGCGGTGGCCTTTTCATTCTTCCAGTATCCGAGCATCACGTTGGGGGCTTGGATCAGCATTTCTCCTGGAGTGTTGTAACCCACATCCTGATCGTTGTCGTCGACCAGCCTCAGCTTGTTGTTCGGGATGAGCTGGCCGACTGTGCCGTCATCTCGCGATTCGTATTGAAGAATGGAGCCACATGTCACTTCAGTCATTCCCCATCCCTGCTTAACCTCGCAGTGGAACCGGCGTGCGATGTCGTTCTGAAGCTCTTTGCCGAGTGGTGCCCCGCCACATAGAATCCCCTTGATGGAACTGAGATCGTAGTTATTCGTCTCCGGCCTCTTTGCCATCATCACCAATATGGGGGGAGCAACTTGTAAGTGCGTAATCTTGTGGGTTTGTATTGCCGTACAGAAATCTTCGTAGACGAACTGGCGCATGATTCGAATTGGCACATGGAACTTGACAGCCATCACACATGCATAGAGCTGGCCATAGGCATGGTAGAGCGGTAAGAAGCCTAGCCACCGTTCGTCCTTGAGCTTCTCCCCTTTCTTAATGTCAATGTTCGGCCACCGCACTGCGGCCGTCTGTTCAACGTTCGCAATCAAGGCGTGATGCGCGATCATGACGCCCTTGGGCATGCCAGTAGTGCCCGAAGAGAAGTTGATTGTCGCTATTGTATTGACGGATTCTTCAGCGGAAAGCTCTGGCCATTGATAATTTTGTGCCTCCTCTTCCGAACCGATCATTTCACGCCAGTCCTTTACACCCTTGATCTCTTTCAACGGTGCCTCGTCATCAGAAAACTGAAATATCTTTGGATTAGTGCCAGCTTTCTTGGCCGCTTCCAGGTCCTTCTCCACCACAGAGGGATGTGCAAGAACACACTTCGCTCCAGTGAGCGTCATCTGATGCACGATCTCCTCGATGGTGTAGATTGGGTTGATCGCGCTGAAGCATCGTGCTCCTCCCACGATTCCCAAGTATGCAGCCGGCACGAACACATTGTTCGGCGTGTGAATGAGACAGACATCCCCTCTTTTCAGACCCAGCTTATCCAGACCGATCATGATTCTCTTCACCCATGTGAGCATTTGGCGTGGGCTCAGGCTCTTCTTGGGATCTGCTGCATCGATCCATACTGGTTCGTCGGATGGCTGCTCGTTTAGGGGATAGAGGTAGCTGAGGAGGTTGACCTGTTTGTTGTGTTGAGGTCAGCGAAGCTTCAAGCGTGGCCTGCACCGTCGTACTTTGGGTATATCGAGATCTGCGAGCCGGCTTCTGTGCACAACCATTTTGAGAGTAGTTTCACGAGGTCAAAAGTACACGATATCCAATCGATTACCTCTCTTTACAAGTAACGCCTGTGTAGCTCCTACCTGTTGGCCGTCGTGAGAATATATCACGGAAATCCAGGACAGTCATCTTGACATTGGCGTTTGAGGTAGCCACAATGATAGCAGACTACCTATTACCTCGGGCACAGTGAATAGCGCCGAAGCTCTCGTCCATGCTGCTGTGGCCTACATCTCGGGAGAGGTGTAGGATGCTCCACCCCACCCCGGACGGCAGCCCAGCTTTTCGGGGCGGCAGAATCCAAGAAAGGATAAGTGACACGGCAGAGGCGGCACTAGAGGGGAACCTTTGACCCATGGGCACCGACTCGTACGCTGGAGAGTAGCCGAGCTCTCACTGGATGTGAATGATGAACTATAGATTTCGAGTTGTGCCGATTCAAAGCTGACGTAGAGCCAAATTGGAGTTCACATCATGTCTGATATCAACCTTGACGGCTTCTTCTCACTTGACGGCAAAGTAGCCCTCATCACAGGCGGTCTGTGTTCGATCATCTAAACTCGGTATCGGATGTCGTGATCAAGCGATGCTAACACGACGACTTCGCAGGCTCTAGAGGGCTCGGCTTACACACAGCAACTGCTTTCCTTCTAGCTGGCGCGAAGACACTATTCATCAGTGCACGGAAAGCCGGCGGTGCACAGGGAATCAATCAAGCAGTTGACCTACTCAATGCCCTTGCCAGACAGAAGTCATTACCCGGCAAGGCCATTGGTCTTCCAGCCAACGTGGCCCAGGAAGAGGACATCAGGCGTCTAGTGGAAGAAGTCAAGAAACATGAGTCGAAGCTCGACATTCTCGTGGCCAACGCGGGAGCCACATGGGGAGGCCCATTCGAGCCTACTCCCGACTGGAGTAGTCAGAAGATTCTGGACCTGAACGTTCGAGGAGTGTTCAACCTGGCACGTCTCTTCGCGCCAATGCTTGCAGCAGCCGGCAAACCCGATGACCCGTCTCGAATCGTCATCATGTCTTCAGTCGCCGGAACGAATGTGAGCCACGTAGGTGATAACGGCACGATTATGTACTCGGCAAGCAAAGCTGCCGCGCATCACTTGGGCAGGAATCTGGCGGTCGAGCTTGGTCCGCGCAACATCACAGTCAATACAGTCGCACCCGGCTTCTTTCCTTCGAAACTTGCGAGTGGGTTGATTGAGATTCTGGGCGGAGAGGAGGAGTTATCCCGGGCGAATCCTAGGAAAAGACTCGGAGAGCCCAACGATATCGCCGGAGTGATGCTGTTTCTGTGCTCGAAAGCTAGCAACTATGTCAATGGGGAGTATATATCTGTCGATGGAGGTGCGAGACTAGGCGCTGGCCGTCTGACAAGACTGTAAATACACAACCTCTCAGGTTTTGGAGTCTCTCCTCGCATCATTCGGTAGCAGCCTCCCTGCTCGCATGCGGTCGAAGACACCGTACCATGCTTCACTAGTACTGCGTTCTTCTGTGAACGGATCGTCCTTTGGCGTGCTGTAGATCTTCGTCATGTCATACCTGACGGAAGTCAGCTTGTGCTCACTCGCAGAGCTGAGTATGAGGACCGTACTGCCGATCAAAGTCGAACTGGGTCAGTAGAAAGTACTCAAAGCCTCTGTACGTGAGATCGGAATCGGCAACGCCTGTCTTCAGGTTGTACCGCGTCTCAAGCTCTTTCCAAGTGTCCAAGTCGTCATTAATGTACTTGCGCACCTCTAAACTATCTGGCGCCTCCACGGACGGTGCAATTCCTTTCAGACCGAAATAAGAACATAGCTGCGGCCATTTTGCGCTCCAAGTCGAGTAATCTCTGGAGTCGGCAACATTAAAGCCTTCACCCTTGGCGCTCAAGGGCAGCTTCAGTGAAAGATGTATGGTCTGCCTTGCAATCATGTCAGCAGAGCTGTCGATAGACTTCGCGTTCCAGGATTTGATAGTGCCGGGAAAAGGAACAGCAGCACCATGTCCTTCTGTGTGCGCGTAAAGCGAGAGAAATATGCCTAGCGACTGAGCCAAGCTATACGCGTTTTGATTTGGGACGAAGCCAATGATGATGTCAGGTCTGGTTTCGCACCAATTCCAGGTCTTGTCTCTCCCATAATCGTCGATCCAGTCGAGCTGAGGATGGTAGAATAGCATGTCACCATAAGGTGGTTTAAGTCTCGGCATGTTTTCCCGTAGCGGCACGTGAATGTAATCGGTGGGGTGATCTTCAAGCAAATGGCAGCCGTACATCTAAACATACATAAGTCATTTTCACCTAGGCTTCGAATGTGGTTAGTATGTACCTTCGCCCCAGTCTGGAGAACAACAAATTCCAAAGCAGGACTGAGACGATCAACTGCAATAATCGAGCGCTTGAACATGTTGACAGCATCCTCATATTCCTGCTGTAGATCTGTCGATGCCTTGTATGCCAGATAGTAGACATGAGTGATTTGATCGATGTTCTGAACATTTGCCTTCAATCTGCTCTCTATGGTCTCCTGGCCATCCAGTAGGTTTACCCCAGAGACGATTTGTAAACGACTATCGGCGGGCCACAGCGAGTCTTTCTGTATCAAGGGTCGGTTGGTCATGGCAACCACCCCATCCCAGATGCCAGGATGTGGATAGTCGTTCAGCAGTTCATTCACGAACGACCAGCCAGTCACGCCGCTGGCGCCGAATACGATCGCTCTCTTGCCACCCATGGCTTGTTCGAACTGCGAAAGTCAGTGCCTTCGAATATACCTCATTCAGAATTGGCAAAGAAGCGCGGCAATAAATACGGCCCAGCCTAGTATTTCATTGTAGCTACGACTCAGCTCGTTGAGGCCAGGTGCACCACCAAATGCAGCATGACGACTTCTTGGCAGTTTCCATACGTGGTACTCAGGAGCTGTTCGGCGGACGGTCGGCAACCTGGATATGATTCTCCAGCAAGGCCTCTCGGCAAATACCCGAAGTCTCTCCGGAGGCCACTACCACATGCAGGCAATGCAAACCCTTGTTAGTCCCAGCTTTGAAATATTACGAGGCTTCAGCAATATCGACTCGATATAAGCGAAAGAGTAATCATAGTCCCACAGTAACCAACGCCGTCACGATGGACAAACCATTGTCAGGAAGAGACCCTGGGTTGCTGTACGTGAATTCAGCCATTAGTGATCCTGCATTATCCGAAGAAGCATACACAAAGTGGTATACCAACCAGCACATTCCCGATATATTCAAAACGAATGGACCAGGTGCAATCCGGGAGGCTTCTCGATGGAAGGCCCTAGATCCCAAGGCGAAACGACCGTATCTGGCGTTATACCCAACCACAGATGTCCAGTTCTTGCAATCGGACGAATTCAAACGTCAGTATCGGATCCTGAGCTTACCCAACGACTGCGCTGATAGTACCCGCAGAGATTCCCGTGCAGTGCAGCGACCTTCCAGGATCCGGCAAGATTTTTGAGCTCGCCGACTTCGACACCCGGTGCTATCGCCAGAAGCAGTTGTACGAACCGGAAGTCGCGAAAAAAAGCGCAAAGAAACAGTCAGACTTCGTTGTTGCGGCTGCCTTCACGCCCGTGGACGATGTCGATTACGAAAACTGGTATCGACATGAGCACTTGAAGGAAATCTCGGGTGTCACTGGGTGGCGTAGGACGGAGAGATATGAGATGTTCATGGCCCGACCGAGCCGGGAGCATGATAAAATCCTCGAGCTTGAGAAGCCGAAGTATTTGACCTTGGTGAGTCCTTGGTGCGTTTGTGCCGTGATCCTATGTGCTCACCAGCTGTAGCATTTCTTCGATGGAGAGGCCCTGCCGACAGAGGAACTTGCGAAAGCTAGTGAGAGTGAATGGACGAAGAAGATTATGGGTTCCATGAAAAAGTCGGAAATTATCGTGTTTGAAAAGTTGGACTTCGCTACAAAATCGTGAGGCTGTTGAAAGAGCGGGAGAAGCACGAGAAGTTGAGTTCGACAACGTGGTGGTCCGAGCTTTTTATCACTCCACCGCCGTCTTTTGTATCTCTTTCTAAAACTTCTGCCAGACTTGAGCTTCACAACAATATTCTTCTTGCAATCGGACCGGGCCGGTTAGCGGTTGTGATACAGTATACGGACACAGTAGGTATAGCAGCTCCTACACCCTTGCACGCCACCCTTGGCTCGTTCGTCTACTCTTAATCCAGATATGAGCTCGCCCCGCCGTGCTACAGCATAGCCATATGCATATCGCGTGTGCTTCTGGAGACTTCGATGCAACTCGTTCCGTATTCCAATCCATTGAGGTCATGTATCATCCTGCTCATGTCCCGGTGACTTCGAACATGCCATCCATAGCAGATGATATGGCAAACCTCAGTATTGAATCGATTCACAATGGATACATAGCACTTTCAAGCAGAAGAACGACTGGATTCTGAAAGCCGGACAATGGAATCAAGATCAGAAGCGAGAAGACCTGAAAGAAGTTTCCCTTCCACAGCGCAACCCGATTCTTGATCGAGCCGGCCTGAGCTTCTCCATGCCGTTCGGAAGTGATGGCTAATTGAAGCCAACAGTACTGCCACGCTCGGAGAGAAGTTGCTGGCCACATTGGGAAGATTTACGGCTCGGATAACGATTGGCGGCGGGAGACAAGGTAAACGCACTCTCTACGCAATTGAAACAGTATATGACATGGGCATCGATTCCGAAATCGGCCCCCTACACATCATTAACCGCTGCACTGTTGTGAAGGCTGTTCTGAAAAGCTTTATCTCTCTGTCCCTGGCCAGTTCATCCGAGATAAGCCAAACATCAAGCTCAAATCTGCTTTTGCTCAGCTTGCACATTCCCTTTCGCTAGTAGGTCAAGTTCAGCATGATCGTCTTCGGGTCGGTAAATGCACGTAAGGCATGAATTCCAGCTTCCCTACCAACACCACTCTGCTTGCTCCCTCCAAACGGTGCCTGGGTCATCATCAAACTGATGCAATTGATCCCTACCATTCCACTGTCGAATTCGCTCGCAATGCGCATGGCTTTGTTGATATCCTGCGTGAAGACCCCAGCCATGAGACCGTATTCCGTATTATTGCTCATGTTCATGACCTCTTCCTCCGTCTTGAACGTGCGGACAACGGAGACAGGTCCGAAGATCTCATCTGTGTGGATTTCGGAGTGTGGATCCACGTCGGTGAAGATGGTGGGCTATGGGCGTGTCAGTGTCACGGATCACGTCAGGGTGGAGGATCCTACCTCGACGAAATAGCCCTGGTCGCCGATTCTGGTGCCTCCTGTGAGCAGAGTTCCTTGCTTCTGCTCCTTGCCCCGTTCGATAAAACCCGTGACACGATTGAACTGCGCTTCGTCAACGAGAGGTCCGAGAATGGTTGACTCGAGGTCTGGATCTCCGACCAGCTTCGTCCGCTCTTGAAAGAGTGCCTTGTACTTTTCAATGAACCTTTCGTAGATACCTTCTTGTACATAGACGCGGGATGCAGCGAAGCAGACCTGTCCACTGTGACCGGTGATCGCGTTGACGGTCCAGTTGACGGCGTTGTCCAGATTGGCATCATCAAACACGACCGCGGGAGACTTTCCGCCCAGCTCCAAAGTGACACGCTTCAAGTTAGACCTGGCGGCCAGTTCCTGGATCTTTTTGCCGGTGGGGATGGAACCGGTGAAGCTGACTTTGCGTACACGCATATGGCTAGCAAGCAATGCACCCGTCGTACCATCTCCGGAAAGGACCTGGAAGACTCCAGGCGGGAAACCGGCCTCTTTGATCAAGGGGAGAAGTGCCAGTGCTGCAAATGGCGTTTTCTCACTTGGCTTGAGGATGAAGCAATTGCCAGTAGCAAGTGCAGGTCCGGCCTTGAGCCCGACCTGCATATCGAGTCAGCGCTGACATGGAGATAGAACCTCAAGTGTACCACACTCACATTGCCGATGGGCCCGTTCCAAGGAATGATTCCGGCAGTCACGCCCAGTGGTTCGTTGCGGACGATTTTCATGAAGCCGTCTTCCTGCGGGAAGGATTCGCCAGCGAACTTGTCCGTCCAGCCGGCATTGAACCTCAGTGTCTCGGCACACATGCTGATCTCGAAGGCACCAAAACTCGACCACGGAGCCCCTAACGTGAGCCGAGTAAGTTCGCCCAATTCCTGTGGAGCTGTGAGCTGCCGAACATCAAATACTCTGCATCGTCCCCGACCTTCGCATGTGCATCGATCAGATCTGCCAACTTGTTAAGCATATCACGTCTTCTTGCAGGAGTGGTCTTCTTCCACGCCGGAAAAGCGGCTTCCGCGGCGCGGACAGCGCTGTCCACATCTTGCTCGCCAGCTAACGGTACGTCGTCTGCGACGAGCTCGCCATTTTTCGGATTCTTCACGGTTAGCTTCTTGTTATTCTTGGAATCTACGTACTCGTTGTTGATGATGAGCTGCTTCGGGAGATGAGTTTTGCTAAATGTGAAAGTACCCATCATGAAACTTGGGCTGAGGGGTAATGTGACCATGCCAATAATGGCGGAAGGGGCGTCAATATACTGTCGGGCAATACTTGGCCTCCAGTAGCCGTGCTATCGCTATTCATTAAATACCTTGGAGTTGTTGCAGATAATCTCCATCGAGATGCATACAGCGAGCTGCTAGTGTCGCGGTCGTTGTGTGAGCTGGAGACTGTTTTCCTGAATGGAGTGGTCAGGGGACGAACATGAAAGTGGAGTGCCGCGAGGCGACCCCACAGCAAGGTTAAGCCTTCCCGAGCCTTCCGTTCCGCACTCCATAAATGGAAGTGCGCAGATCCCCCCCAGGCGCAGGCGTCAGCTCGGGAATCACAAGCTCGCGATATCCATACGGTAACCGATCACCTGATAGCCTCGAACACCGAGTTTGGGAGTGGATAGCTGACGAAGCTCTGCAGAGTGCGGGATCTTATGCTCTTTTGTATGGCACAGCTTCTGCTATGTCTCTCTCGGCCATTTCTGCATTCACTTCGAGATGTGGCAATGGGGTTGGCCGCGATAAGCAGCACGGTCCAATCGAGTCTGGGGAATCTGGGGAAGCGTGCTTACCCCACGCCTCAGAAACACGCTAAGACTGTTTGCGTATCCAGCGCTAGAGATCACGGTCTCTCATTGGTCGTGTCTTTGCTGTCCGGGATTCATATGGCTCACGCAACCGCGGGGTACGAGCTGTGTACCTTCATGTGACCACCTCCTGAGCGGTGTTTAAAGAGAGCCAGAGTACCTTGGGCGTCACTCTTCCTTTTCTTTGAAACCGCTCACTGCGTTCTCCAGACTTCTCCACTCAACTTTGGCCCCCAACGACTCCACATCAAGGCTATCGACCACACCAACCACCGCCAACATGTTTTCGACCGTCGCAGGCAACAACTTGCTGTACAAGGGCGCCGCACTTTACGCCACGACCACTGCTTTCGCCGCATTCTGGCTCACACTGAGACTCCCTGTGCAAGCAGGCAAGGAAGGCCCATACAACGTACACCGTGTCGTTAGGCAAGGCAGACGTATTCCATGGCGACGTCTTCCCAAGGTGATCTAAATGTCACCTTCATCACTGGTATCGGTTCGTCAGGTCGCTACGCCACCGAAGCACCAGAACACTACTGACATTGTCGTGCAGCCAGTGGCATGGGCCGAGAAATTGCATAGGCTCTTGCGTGTCGAGTACGATGGCATGTCCATTAACTCGACCTCAATGCCGACCGTGGGAAAGGAAGTGGTGACCACCGTCGGCATTAATTATGCAACATTTCATCAACTACCCCTCCTGGGACACGCGTCACTCGCAAATATATTCCACAAGTCATGCAACACCTCGAGCGGGCTCGACACTGTGCTCGAATGCTGGCAACATCGACCCATTCACCTTTGCGACTTATACCCTGCTGGCAAATTGCCACCTGCATCAGATCAGACAGTTCTTGATATGAATATTAAGACGTTCATCAACACTAATGACTCTCACCGCGCCATTTCTGTCCATTGTGCCAAAGCCACCATATGAAAACCCTTCTCGCAGCCAGCGTTGGGGCCTATCATCGCTGAGAAGTATCATCTTCTTACTGTGCCAGCCGCATGCAATCTACAGCTCTCGCAGAACATCGCGCCACGTTTTCTTTAACACAATAGGGCACGAAACGACTTGATCTGCCCAGTGTTAACAACAGCCAATTTGCTACACTCCACCGTTCGGGGCAAGTTCTCAGGTGCCATGTTCATTGGAGGTAGAAGAATGTCTGGTGGTCCTCGACGGAGGAGACGTTGGAAACGAGTTTCTGCACAGCCAAACCGTCAAGGCCGTAGTGATACCACGACTGCTGGCGTGACCCATGGACAGATAGTTACGGAAGCAATGTGGAGCAGTCCAATACCAGATGTCGCTGGAGCAAGATGAATAGCACCTTGCTTGCTGAGACGTGTCTCCAATTCCACGTCCTCCCTAGCCTCGTTCCTACCTCCCCCATTTCCCTGACTTTCCAACCAACATCTCCCGCGAATCCCCAGCCTTCTAGAATCATCAACCCCATAGCGAAACCAACACACGTCCAAACAGGCACTCAGCCCCAAAGTAACGTCACCTGAGACCAACCAAAGGGCCCCCCCGTCACCACTCACAGCCTCGTAAAACCGCTCCATTATACAACCAGATCCTCTCACCCTCCACTTCAATGACCATGCCACCAACCCAGCCACACAAAGAGCCCCTGAACGCCTTACCCCCCAGAATCCCACAAGGTCCCCGGGACCACTTCTCCGAGCTTGTCGTTACACGACAGCAAATACCGTACAGTAGCGGGTAGCCCACCTCGGTTCCCCGCAGGGAACTGTGGGTCGGCACTCGTCAGCTCTGCCGCATGGTGCTGCGGGGTGCTGAGTCTGTGATGAGCGTGAGCGATGTGGGCTATATCAGAGCTCTGTGGAAATTTCGTGCTTTCGTGAAAGGTGGCAGGTCGCCGTGAGTATTGAAAGACTACGGGAGATGTTTGGTGATTGCGGAGTGTCTTTGTTGGGTCATTTGAGCTGCAAGCAAATATATTCTTTGACTCTACATGGTCCGCTGCGAGGATGATGCTCTATCTTTGGATGATGGGACCAGCATGCCTGGTGTTAGTGGAGATGTGCAGAGTTAAGGCTATTCCGAGACTAGGCATCGTAGGGGTCTTCCAAGACGACTTCGAATCGAAGGGATTGATGCAGCAGCTTCTGAAATCATTCCTTGGCATATGTAAGATGACGAAGTGCCTGAGTCCGGTGCTTGACGGTATTGACACGATGCCGCGCTTGGTATTTCGAGGCGAGTCCCGAGAGAGGCTGCTGGCCTGCGATTTGTGGATGCTTCTAGACCAACAGGGCATTGGCTTTCTACGCAGGGTCCGGATCCAGATTGGTCTCTTAGTCTTAGGAGCATTGCCTCGAAGTTCGGCAATACCTTGAGGATGCTGACTGGAGAGGAGCGTATGTGGAGCTAGATGCCAGAGTGGTGGAGTGCTGATCGAGTTGATAGTGTACTTGGAGATAAGATAATCCAAGACCGTATGGCAGGACTTGGACACATGTGATCGTGAACGGGAGGAGTAGCATTCTAGGCGAACGTTACGCTCACCATTGCCCAAAAAGCCCCCGGGCATCGACCCTTCCACACAAACATGTATCACGCAAGCTGGCCCAGCAAGGCCAAGCCGTCGACACTTGGCATGAGAACGAACGACCCCGGCACGATCCGGTTCGTACGTCAACCCCAAGGACTCGCAACGAAATCTCAATTCTACATTCCGTCCTCAACATAAATATGTCCCATTCGACACAGGAGCCTTGACCACAGTCTGAATAGGGAAAGCCCTCGACGCTATCCGGCATCAACATGAGTTCGCCAAGGCGGGCAGGAAAGGGGCCCGAGACGATCTGTTCGATTGCCCCGCCCGTTTCACTAGGGGTTCCAAAGCCAAGATCAATAGACTGTTTGAAATATACCATATGCGTCCGGACATCTCCGAAAGCATCTCGTAATCTCATCGATGGCGATGGAAGTTCAGTTCAAGGATATTGGACCGAGCATGGTGGTGTCGATTTCTATGCTGGTGTCGCTGCGCCTCGACCACGATAGTTCTGTACCTGTTGGGATGCAGAGCGACATCCAGAATATGGCCCGAACACCTGCGGAGGGAGGACTATACTATGAGGTGGGGGTAATGAAGTCGTAGGTCATAGTATGAGAGCTGCTATGCGGATGCGAGTGGTGATTTGGTCTGGGATTTGCTGTCTCGGGAGATGGGGGTTTTGAAGATGGCTATTGGCCAAGACATGGATGGGATGACCAGGACCAACGACCATCAGTGGAATGTGGCCGAAGCAAGTACAGGTCGATGTACGGCTGTTATCTATCAATTACTCCTTGCGTAGCTGATATTCACAGCATCTTGCTACATCATGACTGTTCTCATTCAGCCGTTCATGATCCCGCCCACGTGTGGTCCACGGAATGGTAGTATTCGTTGTTGGAACCGTAGCGCCCTCGGGGTGGGAAGCCATCAAGATCCGTGATGGCGTCTGTGTTTGACGTGGCATGCCATCTCGTCCAGTCTTCAGCGTTTGAGAGGCCATGTAAGAATTCCATTCCTCCAAAGTCGCTTTCGCTTAATTGAGGCAAGCCGCCGAGATCTGGCATCTGTCCGAAGTCGCCGTGGCCGAATTCAGGCGGCATCATCCAGTCGTGGCCGACGCTGGGATGTTGTATGTGCTCGAATGCCGTTGTTGGGGGGATCTGATGGTTTAGATTGGAGTCGACGGCATGCATTGGTGACCACTGCGGCGTTTCGCCATGAGGCGTGACGAGGACATATGATGACGGATCAATTTTCGGTGCTTGGGATAGCTGGCTAACTTCAGAGGCGGTATCGCTAGCACAATGACTGCGTTGAGGCGTTAGCGATGGTGGAGGCATTGCTGCTCTGGCCAGATTTGAACGACTGGTTTGCCTTCGCTTGCTTGTCCCACGATCTTCGTCCAGTGTGGTACTGCCTCGTCGTGCTGGGATGGCAGAGTTGCCAGGGCTGATCGGGCCTCCTCGAAGTTCAACCATGCAGGCATTCAATACAGCAGCCATCCTTTCTGCGGGTTGATAAGAATGAGCCATATCCTGCAGAGCGGCATGCAAGACCTCAAGGAACTGCATGTTGTTATTGCGGTCATCGGAATTCGGCATGTATGCCAAAGCCGCGATGAGTGCCTGGGACGCTGCCCCAGCATGCTGCATACCAATGCAGAATATCTGTTTGCCATCATACTTCTGTCGATGTTGCCAGAAAATACGAGCCATCTCAACGGCAGACTTGGTGCAGATGGCTCGACTGGCTTCTGAAAAGTGACTGTCCAGAGCGCTGACTTCAACAGGATCTGCGGAGCTGGGATCATCGTATCGCGCAAAGGGTCGATGCAGGAGGATCAAGATGGCATGGTACTGTTGATGGAGCAGATAGAATGATAGAGGCGCGTCTTGTCTGTTCTCCTCTGTATAGCGAAGTTCGGGAGGTAGCCTGGACGCCCAAGTATGGAGTTCGCGGTCGAGTGTAACCATTTTGAAGTAAGCCGCTTGGTCTGGGCCCGAGGCTGTATCATGCGATTTTCGAAATTGCGCATATTCCACAATCTTACCAGCGATCTCCATTAGCTCAATCAGCGCTTCGTAAATCCGAGTATGAAGACTCTTCTCTGGCCCAGCCGGCATGCAAGTCCCGAGCCTCTCGAATTGGTCCGCCAACGAGTAGATTTCCAGGTCGACACTCTTCATTGTTAAAGGCCTACCCAGAAAAAGACTCCAATACCGATCATAGATCACGCAAGCCCAAAGAGTCATTCGCCTGATGTCCAACTCTCGCTGTGAGAGTCCGGCATTTCTGCTGTCGAGTTGCAGGCCAAGGTCGTAGCATATGCGCATTGCCATTCCAGAGAAGATCCAGCCCGCATTATCTCTACCGACGCCGACTTCCTGGTCGCCAAGGATCAACAACGCTGCGATTGACGGTATGCCGCCAGGTCGCTCTAGCTCCAGGTCGAGCATGTATTTGGCCTCGCGGTGCAGAGTGCTTTCTCTGTCCGGCAGAGCTATTCGCTGCATATCGGGACGGCTCTTGTCCGAGAATCTGTATCCCATGGCCAAGATGCATACGTGTAGGAAGCCCGAGTAGAATTGGGTTCGGCCATGTTCCCGGTCTTCGTGGAATGCCTCTTCGTGGACCACGTGCAGGACGGTGTTGTAGTGAGTCCAGAACAAATCCATGAGATAGTCGTGCGTTTCGATGGACAGGGTTCGAATGATCTTCTCTGCTCGCTTGGCCTGCTCTGTGCTCCCGCGCATACTTTTGTCCTCGTCCACTTCCAGTTCGGAGTAGATGTGACAATTCACGGTCCCTCCGTAGAATCTCAAGCGTCCCGACAGTTGGTCAAACGACAGATGGCCTCGCGTGGACAACAGTCGACTGACCAGACCGTCAGTCTTACAATCGATCGGGGTACTAGCACTTCCATCTCGATCGCTCCGGTTCTCTGCACTAGCCGACGATCCGAAATGGGAACCTTCAACGCTTTCGTCCTTGACACTTCGTGGGCTTGGCTCTTCTGGCATGATGAAATCATTTTGGGGTCCAAGCTGGCCCTGCGTAGGCGAAGGACGAACCGGCGAGCCATCTCCGTCCACATGTAGGGTCCCTCTGGTCGTCTTTGGTGGATATACAACAGGTGGCAAGGGCTCGCCCTTCTCCTTGAGTATCGATTCCAATAACGACACTCGATCCGTCAAGGCGCTCATGTAGGCGCGGGAAATGGGTCTTCTTCGTTCATCGTCATTCTTGATGATGCATTCGGTGCCAGCCCTGGTGCATTGAAGGCACTCTGCGCTGCCGGATGGAACGACGCACTTGTTTGTTCAGCCAAGGTAATTTGCCTGCCGACCTGCGCAGAGACCTACCCGAATGCGTCGTTCACGACAGGTTACACAGGCGACAGAAGCTCTATGCCGGGACTTCTGCCTTTTGGTACTGGTACCACCTTCGCTCTCGGGTTGGACTTGCGAGTCGTGCATGTTGGCCGGAGGTGCTATCGTCACCGTCGTATCTCGTGTCGCGGCCTGCATAACGACCTCCCCCCAGGTTCGATTGCTAACAGATGCGGATGGCAGAATGGGCCGTCAGATGCGGACAGACAGCAGCAGAGAGAAGACGGCAGTCGACCGCGTTATGCACTGTACAAGGAAGCAGAAGACACGACGGTGCTCTCTCGACCTGATCGCCAAACGTGCATCGCCCACAACTAAGCCCAGACCCTGCCGCAGCCAATCTTCGATCAACCCTTCGCTGCTCGACCATGCGGAGCAGACCAAATTCAGGCAACGAGTCAAGAGGCTTCCGGAAAAGCCCCGCGAGGCTTGCAGGAGTCGCCGGGACGAGCGAGAAAGTTTCGCCTGGAAGCATTCTAGATGCCGTGCTGGCCCTATGACGCCCAACCTATAGGGATTCCGGGCCCAGGAAACGTCCGGCCAGTGGTCACTGATACGGACGCGGCATCGGGCATCGGCCCTCGGTTCATCTCGTGATCGTGCGAACAATTGCGAGCACACAGATTGGGCTCCTCGCCACAGACTACGGTACAGTGGAGACAATCGAGCCCGGCACAACGGGCCTCTCCGCGCCATTGTGGGCCGACAGCCACCCTTGCAGCTTGTTGAACACCTCTGGCCGATGGGAGATTAGCTTCGTCCTCTGCACATCAATGAGCAAAACACTCAGGCCGTCAAACTCCGCTATAGTCCTTATTCCATGTGACGGCACCGGCAGCGAGATGTTCACTATCGATGATGTACTTCGGCCCGCGTGTCTAGCAAGGGATCGCCAGGCTCTTGGGCATGCCGACGTCCCTAAGCAGTATAGGCTCACCTGCCAGCTGTGAAAGAACAGATACTGTACGGCACTCTAAAAGCTGTCTTGAATTCTATTCCAAGTCAATCGTTGGTTATCTCTGGCTATCTCTCAACCTGTTTCATTCCTTTCTTACTACGAAGCCGATCGACGTTGCTATTCATTGCCTTCGAGTAGCCTCATCCTAAGCCCTCGCCATACGCCCCTAGACGCCCCTGTGGGTGGATTGGGAGCCGCGCTATCACAACACCAGGTATGACGTTTTGCTGCTCGGGTTTTGTTGCCCAGTACGAAGGCAGCGAGGGCGCCCACCAGGCTTGGTGGGTAGAATCAGCTCGGCATACCAGATGCGCTCCGAGCAGCGTAGTGCGAATCGCAGCGGCGGCTCAGCCCTCGGAGAAAGCTCCAATGCCAGTGCGAGCCCAATCCGAACTTCTCAGCATCAGAGCAGCGGTTGGCGGGAAGCTTTCTTCAGTTCTCTCGGTTGTCTCGCCCGATGCGATAAGCGAACCACAAAAGGATCTAGCGTGAAGGTATTTGTGTTGTTCAGTACCATAAGGCAATGCTCTCACCATCATCCGGAGTCGAGCCCGATGTGACAAGCATTTCCTTCGCTCCCTCGTGCCTGTCCATTGTGTAATTGGTGACCAGAGTCTTCCGGAAGTTAAATCACTTGTTTCAGGATATAGGATCTGGGTTGACCAAGCACGTGCCGCTACGTGGTGTTCTGAGCACTCTCGCTATGGTCTCAATGCAGTCTGTCTCAGCTTGGGAGATTTTGCAGTACGGTCAATTGTGAAGCCAACCTGTTTAGTCGCCTATCGATTCCCTCACACAGTAATCACCCTTTAGGAAGACAGTTCAACTAGAGAGCTTCCCGATTCTGGACAGTGTAAAGCACATGCCAACTGATATGCACGACGACATCACACATAGTATAGTTGCCGGCACGCCCAGCCTGAAAGCAATGCCAAGCCGAAGCGGATCACACCGATGCCGAACGAACCTTGAGCTTCTCACCACGCCGCGCACGCTCGCGTCTCGGGCCACATCGCCCGGACCTTGACAGAACTCTCCCGACTCGGAGTGTTTCTAGTTCAACGTCACTTCTCATATCTACTAGATCCTGACAGTGGAGGTTCAGGATCGCAGGTTCTGTACTTGGTATATTCTACTAGCAGTGCATTGGTTGAGTTTCTGAATGTGCTGCCCGGCCTCTACCAAGCCATATCATCTCTTGATAATCACCTCTGATTGATACAAGCAAGACGCTGAAGAAGAAGCCTTAATCCCGTCAGAAACCCTATTTCCTGCGAGCCTGTCTCAGCCTTGCCAAACAGTCTGTCCAGGTGGAAACACAAGATGGCTGCTGCCGGCTTGGTTCGCGGCACCGCATTCCATCACTGGAGCCGGGTCCGGAATCGGGCAACACACGGCTTACGCGTTGGCAAAGCATGGCGTCAGGCGACTCGCGCTTTGCGATGTCAGACCGGAAGCCTTGGAGGATACCATTAAGACATTGGAGAGGGGCCATAGCGATGTCGAAGCGATGGGGCTGGAAATGGATACGAGTAGCGAGGATGATGTGAAAGGGGCGATCGATCAGACAGTCGAGCAATTCGGACGAATAGACATCGTAGTGACCCGACCTCCACCCACGCCCAACCCATCGCGCTGACGGCATGCAGGCGGTCAACAACGCAGGCATCGGCGGCAAGACCCTCCCCACCCATGAGAATACCCTCAGCGATCTTCAAAACGTCGTATCCGTCAATCTCAACGGCGTCTGGCTCTGTCAAAAATCTCAAATCCTTCAGATGCTCCAGCAAGAACCTCTGACGCCACCTCCCCGAGGGAATCGAGGCATTATCATCAACGTCGCTTCGATGTTAGGCTTAGTCGCTGCGAGTCCCGCGACACCAGCCGCCGCATATGTATGTCGCTCGCATTGAGGCTTTTTCATTTATCCACGAAGCAACCACGCCATCATGCATTGAAAGTATAAGCTTCTCGTTCGCCAAGAATCGCAGCTTAGCCACTGATCGACGAGACCACTCCGTTAGCCTTGATCGAACGACTTCACCCTATCGAACCTCACTCTCCCATCCAAGACCACAGCCCCCCCCCCCCTTCTCTCACCCTCCCTCTCACCCCCCCTCTTTCTTCTCTCTCTCTCTCTCTCTCTCTCTCTCTCTCTCTCTCCACACCCACACTAAACCTCCCCCTCTCCCTCAGACCGCAACCAAACACGCCGTCCTCGGCCTCACCAAAACCGACGCCGTGACGTACGCCCACCACAACATCCGCATCAACGCCATCTGTCCGGGCTACATCGCCACGCCCATCCTCCAATCCGCCATCGCGAGCGGGGCGATGGCAGCAGAAATTGAGAAAGTGCCTGTGCGGAGGTTGGGCGAGATAGAGGAGGTTGCGGACGCGATTACGTTCCTGGCGAGTTCGATGAGTTCGTTCATGGTGGGGAGTGCGATGGTGGTGGATGGGGGGTTTACGGCATTGTGAGAGGGGCTCGAAGCCCTTTGTAGTTTTCTTTTGACTCAAGGGTTACGTCCCTCGTCTTTTCCCGTATTGACTTCTGCCGACTCAATCATTCTCAATCGCCCATGTCTAATCCGAATTGTCATACTCCTTTGTTCGTAGTCCTCGAGCCTTCCACGCTGCCGCGCAGCTCCATGTAGAAACTGTCCGCTCTTCCATATTAACACCCATTCACCACATGACCAACGTCTGCAGCATGGGGTTGGCAAACGCGCCCAGCACGACGACACGGCGATCATGCTCTATTCTCTCATGAGCAGATATACATGATCGGCTCGAGGTGTTAAGATAGGGAGCCAGGGCGTTTCCTGCAACCGACTTCGAGACAATATCGCTACCGAGGAGCAGCGCGAAAGTAGGAGATCGCGAAAAGGAAAGAAGTCGCTCGCCAAAAATCAAACACCGTAAGAGTGAGAAGAAACGCAAAAACCTCGTGTGCGAAATGCAGAAGAAATTGAGACAAAAATCCGAGGCGACGATGTGTATTTGGACCAGCCGGTACCGTATACTTCCTACTATGATACATCCTCGCAGACTTTGCTAGTTCATACCTTCATGCTATTGTGCTTCGAACGCCATCACGATCCAGCCGTTGCGCGACCGAGAGGATTTCCCTTACTCCAACGTCCCACCCCCCGCGCGACCCATCCTCTCGATGCGACTCATCATCATGCCCCCTTTCCCCGCCGCAGCTGCCGCCGCCGCCGCCGTAGTCGAAGCCGTCGTCCTCCCTAGCGCGGCGATCCTACTCCCCGGCGGGCGGCCGACGCTCTTGCGGAAATCCTCCACGACCGCCATGGCGCCTTGGGGCGGGCCCTGCTCGGCCTGGAGGAGCAACATTTCGTCGACGGCGGCGACGAGATCGCCCTTCTCGATACGTTCCTGCTCGAGTTGGCGTTCGAGCGATTGTTGCTGTTGGCGGGAGGTGTGCATTTCGGATTCGAGACGGGCGAGGTGGGCGCGGAGCTCTTCGAGCTGGGATTTGAGGTCGGCTTCGGCTTCGATGAAGGCGGTGGTGTCCGTGACGGGGCCGGAGAAGGTGGCATCCTTGGCGGCGAGGAGGTCTTCGAGTTCGACGAGGCGGGTTTGCATGTCGGCGATTTTCTTCTCGGCTCGCGCTTCGTAGCTTTTCTTCAGGGTGGCGACTTTGCGCTCGTGCTTTTCCTTGTAGACGGCGTGCAGCTCGCGGCTGACGGCTTCGATCTTGGAGTCGATCTGGGCGGCGACGAGGCGCTGGACTTGCTCGTCGATGGCGTGGGCGTCGGCATCGCCGGAGTGGGCTCGCGCTGCGAGGGCCGTGGCGAATTGTTCTTCTGCTTTGGCGGAGCGGGCCTCTGCGTCTTCGGCGCGACGTTCGGCTTCTTCTACCTTGCGCGCGAGGTCTTCCTTTTCGGCCTCGCTCTTCAAGACTTCGTCTTTGACGTTGTTGAGCACATTCTCGACTTCTTGCCCGCGCTTTTCCCAGCCTGCTTTCTCTTGCTCGGCGTACTCGCGTCGGCTCTTCTCGTCGCGCAAGTTCTCCTGCGCTTCGCCGACACGTCGTTCTGCATCTCCTACGGCGCGTTTCAGGCTCTCGACTTCCGCCTCGCGACCGCTCAAGGTAGCCTTCAAGGACGAGATCTGGGAAAGGTAGCTGGACTTCAGCGACTCCAGCTCGCGGACTGTGATGGTCGGCACCGAGCGCGGCGTAGGCGCGGGGGGAAGCTCAAAGTCGAGGAGGTTGAGGATATTGTTCTGCTTGGCTGGTGTGGTGTAGCTCTGGCGGACGGACTTGTGTGGCGATCGCTGGTCTTGCATGTATTTGAGCAGGTCAGGCTGAGTCTTGCTTGGCGACATGCGACCAACGTTACCGAGTTGCTCGGTGAAGTCGATCAGAAAGGTAGTACCATCGTGACTCTGGGTATGGCTGTGGCCTGGCATCCTCATCCTGCGAGGAGTGGGCGATGGCGAGCGAGAAGGCGACGGCCTCTTACGTGTGGTACGTGGAGTGGCTTCCGACTGCTTGCCTGGGCTGCGCAGGCCGTCGAATCTCTTATTGGGGCCGCTGGTCAATCTGGCCCAGGTGGTGAGCTCGGGCATTTCAGAGAAAGCGCTAAAGCAGGAATCGTCGATGTTGGAACTCTCCTCAGTCGTACTATGGCTGTGTACTTCGAAGCTCTCGGTTGAAGTTTTCGTGCTTGTTCGTATCAACTCGGAATGCTCGTAGGAGTCCTTTCGGCCGGCGCTCGGTCGTGGAGTCTGGGAGTTGCCAGAGTCGCGAGAGTGACGGAGCGGTGTCTTTGCTTTGGGTGTTGCCTGCGCCTTTCGCATTGATGGAGGCGGTGGCATCAAGTCTGAATCTATACTGCCTCGGCGAGACTCTGGCAAGGCATTCATCTCCGCCCGCGAAGACCTGCGCTGCTCTGGCGTGGATGGCTTGTGCGGAGAGGAGGCCAGCTTCTGCGCCGTGTTCCCCGTGACCGGTATGTTCTCCTTGTCTTCGACCGTCTGTTCTAACGGCACTTTTACCGGACTCACTGCTGGAGTCGCGAAGACGTCCATTGTATCCTCTTCTATGCCCTCTGCCGGCGCATCCCACTGTTTACTCACAAGCCTGCTGTCGGCTTCTGTGACGAATGGCGAGCTCGGTTCGTTGTGATTGAAGCCCATCATGCTCTCCTCCCCGCCGTGCTGGGGAGTTTGAGTGGATGGTGATTCCATATCGCGTTCTCGAATTCGGTCAATGCTTCGGTGGAATGTCGATGTGTGCCGGTATGTGCCAAAGCTACATGTGGTTCATCCGAGCTTGAACGCGGGAGAAACAGTTCCCCCACACGGGTTGTCAGGGACGACCCGGCGCCAAGACTTCTTCCATTACCAACACCTCCAGAGTCCACAAGATACATACGTTATACTGGTACTTCGTGTTGGAATGACTGTGCTCTGCAGATGTTTGTCCTCCAGCACTAGCCTCAGCAGCAGTAGCACTGAGATAATGTGAACGTTTATCGCTCCTGGCGAGAACCACTACTCTAGCAATGTTCAGCGTTAACGACAGATCCCTATCCAAGGCGCCAATACACAGCCTGCAGCTGTCACTCTCATTGTTTGGCTCTGCAAAAGTATTCCCAAGCACGGCTTGAGTACAGTCGATCGGTAATGTTTCCATGGGATCCAGTGCGAAACATACACTCAGTGCTTGCTGATTGTGCATGCTTTCCAGGGCATAGCTGCTGTCATCAACGCGAAGCCTGAGAGATGCTTTGGGAACTTAGGCGCCTGTTTATCAACGATCGAGATGCATGGATAGAATATACAGATCCTGAACATTCCTCGGAGACTGAATAATTCCAGGTCAACACGCACAAAGAGGGTGTCCTGCCAAGGTCCACACGCCGAGACATCATCGATGAATCTACGTCTTTCCCCAATTGCCTCCATGTGTCTCGAAGCGGGTATGACAGCCCTTTTTAGAGGTCCCGCCAATCCGTTTGCTCCTTAACCATAATCAACAACTCTGGCCGTTCCTCTGCTCATTTTACTACGCGTAAGCCAACCCAGGACCACTCAGTATGGACCAGGACGGACCTCTTTTCACAATCGAAAAGATTCATGGCAAAGGCAGAGGCCTCGTCGCCGCGGTCGACATCCCACAGGGGACCCGTATCCTAGCAGAGTCCCCATTGGTCACCGCACACGCTATCAGTGACAGTGAAACCCACCACCACATCGCCACCCAGCTCAATTCACTATCACCCTCCGAGCAGCGCCAATACCTCTCCCTGCACAACACCCGCCCCGGTAAGACCGCATTCGCCGGCATCGCCAAAAAAAAAACGCATTACCCTGCGGATCAGGAGCGAGCGTCTTCGCCGTCTTCCCCACCATATCTCTCATCAACCACAGCTGCCTCCCCAACGCACAAGCCAGCTGGAACCTCAACCTCCGACAAGAAACCGTGCACGCCATCACCCCCATCCCCGCGAGCCAGGAAATCTCCATCTGCTACCAGAAATCCACTCCCTCCGGCCCTCGTCGCGAGAAACTCGCCGCATCCTTCGGCTTCGCATCTCAATGCCCCGTTTGCTCGCTCCCCACCCCCCAGCTCCAACTCAGCGACGCGCGACGCGAACGTCTCCAAGACCTGCACGACGCCATCGGCGACCCCTACCGCATGATGCTCCACCCGGCCGCCAGTCTGGCCGAGTGTCGCACCTCGCTCCGCGCCTGCTGCACGAAGAGTATGGTGACGGCGCGTGTGCATCTACGGCGCGCGTTGATTACAATGCGTTCCAGATCTTTGTCGCGCATTCGGATCGTGCGAAGGCTGTGGTTTTTGCTGAGCGTGCAAGGGCAGCGAGGATTAGATGTGAGAGTCAGGATGGGCCGGAGTCGGGGAGGTTGGAGGGGTTGGTGAGGGATCCGCGGAGTCATGAGGGTTGGGCGGTGTACTCCGGGCGTTGGAGGGAGGGAAGGGAGGAGATACCAACGAGGGGTGATACTGCCGGGTTGGAGACGTGGTTGTGGGCGAGAATTGAGGGGTGAGAGTGAGAATCTTCTATTCCTTGCTTTGTACATAGATACGGTTAAGAAATAGGATGATGAGCTAGAGACTGGCTCAGAACATCCCATTTCGTCATGTTCCATGGTCTGAGGCGTTCGAGCTCTGGGTGCTCATTTCAAGTACTGCGCAGCAATCCTGAGCGACTCGAGTACAATGCCAAGGAGCTCTATCCCTCTATCCCACTCTTTGGATGGCTTCTGCGGGGATCCATTCCAGCGCGAACCACTCCCTCGTGCTCATATATGGATCCCGCCATCCGGTCGCCATGGCGGCTTCTCTGGCTGAGAAAATGACGGCACCCGTATCGGTGTGTTGAAGGACGTCGATACGCATGGAACTCTGCTTTTTCTTCCATTGGTACTGCGATAGGTCGATGCGATGCACCTGCATATCCTTTCGCCCAAGGTTCTCGCGTCTCCGTACTTTTCGCTCTATGAATTCGATATCGTCGGTGAGGGATACGAAGTTTGGATGATTGTTCGGATCGTTGGCTTGAAATCGATGGCTCCAACTCGTGTGAGAGCTAAGATTTCATGGTGTGATGGTGTAGGTCCAGTCCATGTAGTTGGTACTCCCTGTGTCGAAGTTGCCGTGATCGTCTACTCGTGTGAAGCTTGTCTCGTCGGTCACGCGCCAAAGATTATGTGGCTTCGCTGGGAAGGGAAGAATCAGTGCCATGATAGCAAAAGGTAAAAAGTGTTACGTAGTCGGCCAAGGGCCTCGATTAGGAATGCAAGAAGTTGTATGCAACCAGCGGGATAGAAAGAAGGTGGGGAAGGTAAGCACCAATAACGTTATCACTAAGTACTTTTGCTCATGAAGCAAGTCGAATACTGATTGGCCTGAGGCCATTTGTCATTTTGCAAAAGATGTCTTTGGTCCTCTCGAAATGCCGCCGTTTTCTAAAACCATATTTGTGCCCACGAAGACTGTTACAAGTAATATGACCAAGGATTATGACCAAGGGTTCCACTCAGCGGCTGGTTGGTGCAATTTGAACACACAAAACTGATGCGATCGAGGGAGCGGCAGGTACAAATAATCAGACAGAGTACCAAGTGGCCGAAGCAGTCGCAAGCTCATTATGGACAGAAACAACCACTAAATCTCAATTACAGCCAATGTCCAATCGAATATGCTAAGGAATGTTCGTCTACGATCGAACCATCCACCCTCCCTCCCTCCGGACACCCACGATCTCGACCACTACCCTCCACTGTACCAAAGCACATCACCGCACCGCCTTCTCCCCCACCGGCATACCCCTCCCAAACCACTCCCTCAGCATCTCCAGGTCCCTTTCATCCAACGCCGGATCCTCCGTCCCGTGTCTGGCGGCGAGATATCCTGCCAGACTCCCTCCTTTGCCGGCTTGCTCCACATCGTTCCAGCCACATTCGCTCATGATCGCGGCGCGGGAGCCGCTGGGATCCTTACAGAAACGCTGCAGGAGCGCGAGTTCGGAGTCGTCGAAGACGGCGTCGTCGGCTGTGCCGTGGCCGTTGATGATGGAGGTGACGAGGTGGTGATTGCTGATTTGGTCGCGGGTGTTCCAGCCTGGGGGAGCCATGGTGGTGGATCTTGTGACTATTTGGTGTTTTCTTCTTCTTCTTCTTCTTCTTCTTCTTCTTCTTCTTCTTGGAATGAGGATATGGGAGCTTGTATGTGAGGGGTGGGACGAGAAGATGGAGAGGGTCAGTTTATTATCAGAGTTCGGGAATTTATGCTGCTGCCTTGCACGGGGCTCGATGCCTAATGATCCTAAGCATTTGCTATAGTGTTATTGGCGCGATTGTGTCGGAGAAGAGAGCCTGTCGAAATCACTGCCGTGCCGCAAGACTACAGGCGACTTCATGCGTTCTTCGTGGTAGCGTTCCTGGGGTGTTGTCAACGTATGGTTTCGGACCGGAAGGCTAATATGGTTGTCTATGGAGACGGCAGTCTGCAGAGTTACCGTTTTGTTTTACAGCCGGCTTGGCAGTGGCCTGCGCGTTGTGAACAACATCTCCTGATCCGAACGCTTACTTTCTTAACATAACCAGCTGGATATGGCGTTGAGCCCACGAACGCAGCTTCTTGCCGAAAGACTGGGATTGAATGCTACATCGTCGTCAGATGTGACGTTACTATGTCGGGTGCCCATCACGCACATCCAATATGCCCAGCGAGCACAGTGCTGGATCAGAATTTAGGGTGGTCTCAGGCTCGATCTGAACCTGCTGAGCACTTTGACGACCTCATGGCGGTTCCAGACTGATGAGCTTGTTAGATTGCATGGGAACAGCAAATTTGCCAAAATTGGTTGGAGGACGATGTCTTTGTCGTGAATGTGTGATTGTCAGAGTACTCCCGCCTTTGGCATTGATTATCGAGTCAATTTGCTGTCATGGAACTTGTGATGGTTTTGAGGAGGCGAGTATGGCAGATCGGATAAAGCAGAAACACATCGCACAGGCTCCATCGTCGACTGCATCGATGCAATGGGAAGATGAGAGGCACGATCTGGCAACAGCATGGTCGATTCAGCTTGCAATGCGAGAACTCAAGACTATGCTAAGCGAAGATACGACGGAGTCAAGCTCAGGAAGCTGTTATTTGCTTTGTGACACTTTATCAGCATCACCATCGCCGGCGTCGAAATCCTTCACCTTCTCAGCCTCCGCCAGGTCTCTCTTCTGTCTCTCGTTCGGGAACTGCTCGCAATCCTGCAAAGACTTCCAGTTCTCCAGATCCTCTTTCTGCTTGAGACGCTTGAGGGTGAAGAGCTCGTACCTGCCATTCGATGGCGGCTGTTTGGCCTTGTACTCTCTGCCAACCACTTTGTAAAGTCCGTCGTAGCGATAGCCAAACTCTGGCGCAGCACTTCCATTCGCGCCCCGGTGCGCATGACCTCTGATGACACGGATCTGCTGGGCTCCGTTGTCTCGGTTCTCGTAAGCGCTTCGGAGAGCCTGGGCCCCACCGTGTTCAGACACTTGGTCTGTGGCGGTATGCTGCTTGTTTGCCCCAGTGCCGGCGTAGAAGATGACTTCGCCGCAGTCTTCGTTCAGACCTGCGTACGCACCGGACACCACGACCGCGTATGGACCCAGTGCTGGGTTCTTCTTCTCGAAACAAACTCCGGTCTGGGACTCACTCGTGGCGCCGAAGATGAGAGCGCTGCAACGATTTGGGAACCAGGTCCCGACTTGTAAACCATTGTGGCCAAAGACCTTGGCGTTGCGTGTCTCATAGTCGGGATTCGTGTTCTTCATGTTTTTTCCTGCTCCACTGGCACGGAGCGCAAGACCGTGCATGATGCCGTCGGTTCCGAAGTACTTGTGGTCTGCCGGTGGCTTGCTCCACGATCCACCTCTGCGCTTCTCATCTGCCTCAGCTTTGCCAGCGGACCTCTTGGTGAGAATTGGACGTCCGAAGGCATCACGTTTGATCGAAGGACCTGATGCTGGGCCGTCATCCGTATCGTTCTTCCTCTGTGGGGTTGGCGGATCTGGTAAAGGTTCTCCCCAGTTGGCTTGTTGAAACTCTTCGCATAGTTCTCTCGCAATTCGCTGAGCCCATGTTGGGAAACAGCTGCTCTTCTTGTCCGAGATCGTTTGCAGAATCTCAGCAAGATTGACATGATCCTGCATCCCCGGCCAAGCTTCAAGGCTGCCGAGATACCGGAGGAAGTTGCCCAGACGGTCGTAGAGGGCTCCGTTGCATTTGGTAGAGTCTGAAAGTCCAATGAGGTCTGAATCAGCCGCTGGTTCGCCATGGGTAGAACGATTGATGAGCTCTTGGATGCATTTGTCATTCTCTTGCTTTACGAATCGTGCCAGGAGTTCCGACTGATTGCCGTCGTCCTCTTCCCATGGCTGCAATTCACCTACGAAGTAGGCTCCATCTCTAGCTTTGTGGACATCGGACTGAGAAGACATGTTTGTAGCTGTATCACACTCTCAGCAAGGCGAAAACCCCTGGTTAAATCAGGGTGGATGTTTGCTGCTTCGCCTCATTGCTGCTGATAGCCACGAAAGGGAGCGCTTGCTAGCCGACCTGCTTTGCTCTGCAACAAGGAAGAACTTTGCAAAGCGACACTCGGAAGCTTCTCGATATCACCTCGGTTTGTTTCTCAGTCTCAACAAAAATCAACGACAATTCGTCCGCGACGTCTCGATAGTAGTCACTTGGAGTTATTTCGAGAAGCAGAGTGACGATTCCAAGACGTGATATCCGGGAATCGAACCCACATTCTAGTCTGAAGAGCACAAGAACTCACCATTAAGACTAGACCAAGGGGCGAAGATTGTACCGGGCCCATATGCACTGTGTCATTCGCAGCAGAAAGGGTAGCACGTCAGACGTGGTTGCACGACATTCGCTTGTAGACTCTCCAGACTCGATTCGACAGCTCCAAAACGTGAGCAGAACGACGTACGCTGACGGCCGGAGTGATGCCACGCATGGCAGACTTGTCATGGTGTCCTGTACTTAGTCTTTGAACCAGATCAGTCAATTTTCCAGCCGGATGAGCGCATTCATAGCTTGCCCCCGACGCTTGCAATTGATGAAACTAGAATTGGCCCAAACAGGTCCAATTCACCCTTCTCACAAAAGACACACAGCATCTTCTGCCGAGTTCCGCTCCATCAGCGCGCTGTGGCTATTCCATCCACACCCTGGTAGAATTGTAGTACGTGCTCGAAGGGATGGGTTTGCCAGGCGGTAGGCATTTACAAGACATGTCCCATAGCATGCCTCTGATGAGTAAGATCCACCATGCAAGTAAGATTTTGTTCGCGTCGTCGGTCCAGTCTTCGCTAGTCCGGACGTGGTTCGTGAGTTCGTTGATGAATTCATGGCTCGTGTATAGTTTCAGAAGGTGCAGACGCTTGGGATGCCTTGGGCCGTGCGGGAATACATCCGGTGATGTCGGCGGGTTGTTGGTGCCTTTGTGAGACGTGGGCCACTCGAATTTATGTTCGGAGTTCAGCTTCTTGATCGCAGCATTGGCTTTGACAATGTAGGCGTCCAGAACCACGCACACGTTTGAGAAGGACCAATCTTTGAGCCATTTCGTCGTGCGGTTGTGTAGATCGTGAACGTGACTCAGGCATGATGCCATTTCCTCGTCGGGAATCGGTCGGTCTGAGTGCTTTCGATGGATTTCCAGCCAGCGATCTATCACCACTTTGAAATCATCCGCGATGTCTTTGAGAATCCCCATGCTGGGAGCAGCGCCTTGCAGTCGACGATGGAGAACCTCGTGGAATGTGCTGGTGAACACTGAGTTCCGGTCTCTGGTCCAGGATGGGTTTCCGTTCCAAGAAAACCAGCCAGTGAACTTGACATTGTATCTTGGATGTCCGACAGTGGTGGCCAGGGGCATGAGAAGGATCAACATATCATTAACCACCGTTCTCATCATAGGACGCTTGGGATGCAGAGCCGCCGCCAAGCAGTCCCGCGCAGCGTTACTCAAGTTCAGGGCCGATACCAGAGTGTCGGGCTGCTCCAGAGTGCCATTGTCTGCCACCATTCGAATATCTGGTCCGCCGAGCTGATTGGAGATGATGCCACATATCATCTTGTCCGAAACTTTGCCCGCAGTGATATTGACCGAGTCGGATGCAGCCTTCTTCTCAACCGTGAATCGCAGGACCCGGCCGCTGGGGTCTGATATCGAACTCAACGCGTAGCCATTTCCGAAAGCTTCCATTCCAGGTTGACCTCCCCCTATCCTCTCCCACTCCATACCCATACGTACCGCAAGGATGGCAATCGTCGAGACCGTGGACGAGGCTCGTGGCTTGAGTATGTCCGGGGTGAAGTCCCACGAACGCTCTGTCACGCGAACCAGAGCATCTGTGCAAGAATCTGTCTGGGTATCGGCAGGGAGAGCTATGGAAGCGTGCATCTCGCGCAAGAATGCAATCCACGTGACGAGACTTTTTGGATTTGGCCGGACGCCGCCTTGGAATACTAGTCCTGGTTCCTTATCTTGCTTCAGAGTCAAGGTGTAGGCATTCTTGACGTAGTCGTTGTAGTGTGCTCGTATGTCCTGATTGCGGACCCATGGAAAAGGCCTGGTGATATATTGGATTGCTAACGAGTGTGGACCAGCAGATGTCTTCCTCGAGGTTTCTACGCATCCTTTCTCAGCGTCTTGCATAGGCTTCACTTGTTGGCTGAGAGCATCTTCGCTCATAGAGTCAGATGGCAAGGCTAGTCCCAACACTCTTCTGTTTGCTCGACCATCCGACGGCGTTTCCACAAGGGTTGAGGGCACTAAGGCGTTGCCTATCCGACTGACTTTATACACTGGATCTCGAGGGAATTCATCATCCGAGACAGATCCCAGAGAAACTACAGAAACTGTAGAGGAGAGCATGATCTCGGGCACGGAGTAGATGGTTTCATATCTCAATTCCTTGAAGTGGAATGGAGTACGAGTGAGGCGTGCCCAAGGACCCAAAGCAGGCTCTCTACATCTTCTGAGGCCGTCCGAAGTCGCGAAAGTCTGCTGCAAGAACTGTAAGAGTGCCACGACCAATGCGATGAGCGCGACGACCAGCGCCGTTGTGGAGAGTCGATCGCTTTCCTCCATCTCGGACAGGATATTTCAGTGAAGAGCTCCGTATCCAGGAAAACGAGAAGAGGGTCGGTGAAGCTGAGCTTCAGCTTTCCAGCACTTGTGCCACCACTCCTCGCTTACGCACGTGTCCTGTCACGGTACGGGCTGATGTGGATCTGAGCTGATCTCTTCCCAAGGACGATATCTTCAACAGAGCCCCAGCCTTCATGTCACTATATTATTCGAAACTCTGTATGACTTCGCGTATGAACAAATCGAAGGAGTCGTTCCTAAGTTCGAATGTTGGAAAGACGACTTTGAGCGTCCCGATATAAGATCCTTTCGCACAGCCTTGTACCTACAAAGCCGTCCCGATGGGATGTTGCTCGAAGTACTGTTATGCTGTAAGTGTGGATATCTGGTTTGCCGAAACGGGCTCGATTATCTTGTAGAACTCGCAGTGATCGTATCTTCTCCATGAGAATAACCTTTTCAGAACACCTCGAACGACGTAAGGCTCTGTTAAGTCTTTATCGATCATGTCCTTGTGTACTAGAATGGCAGGAAACGTGTATGAGCCATGGGATCTGATGTGCCGAACATCAGGATCGGACTAATTTTGCGAGTAGCTCAGGCTTTGACCATTTCGTGTGCGAGCTGTAGTCTGCTGCGGCTGACCTGGAGCTGACGGCGGCGGAGGGTTGCTGCCAACAATAATTCCAGATGAGGACTGTTGAGTCTTAAGCTTCCCGACAGCCGAGTAACGTTATAGGCCGTGCTGTCCAGACAGAGGTGGAGCTTGGAGATACAGAGCATTCCAAACGCCCAAGCGGCAGAAGGCAGGATGCAAAGAGTCAGCACTCACCTCATCTCGGTACGACACAGCCAGTCTAATCAACAACAAAAAGATCGTCACATTTTCTGTCGCCTGTATCCATGGTGCCTGTATCTTCGCTATCTACACACGTAATAAAAATCCCCATATCGTCGCCCGTAGCACACGCTGTGTCGCTTTTGTTCGCACACGAAATTCCAAAAACCACCCGGTCCGA
Source organism: Pseudocercospora vitis (assembly GCA_026120125.1). NCBI lineage: Eukaryota > Fungi > Ascomycota > Dothideomycetes > Mycosphaerellales > Mycosphaerellaceae > Pseudocercospora > Pseudocercospora vitis. The sequence continues at coordinate 50,529 of JALRML010000065.1, forward strand.
CCGCTTATGTCTTGACATCAGGCTCGGTACGGCCGATGAATTCCTGCAACTTGAGCAGACCGGTGGCGAGCTGGACGTTATCCCGGAGGTAGTCCTGGGCGTCGAGAGGGTACGTCTTTTCGTCGGTCTCGTGCTTCTCGATGTACAGACGGATGGTGGCGCCCGAGGAGCCGGTGCCGGAGAGACGGACGACGATGCGGCTGCCGTCGTCGAACTTCACGTAGATGCCCTGGTTCTTGCTGACAGAGCCGTCAAGGTCGGTGTACGAGAAGTCGTCGGCCTCGAGCACGGTTCGTCCGGAAACGGTGGAGCCGACAAACTCGCTCTTCTTGGGGCCGATCAACTCCTTCATGTGGGCGACGACTTTGTTGGCGCCCTCGGTCTCGCAGCCCTCGTAGTCGTATCGCGTGAAGAAGGTGCGGCCGTAGATTTTCCAGAAGTCGTGCTGGATGCTCTTGATGCTGGGGGTGCTGCCGGTCTGCTGGCCGACTCCCGCGATGATGTTGAGCCAAGCGACGATGGCCCACAGACCGTCCTTTTCGCGGATGTGGTTGCTGCCGGTGCCGAAGGACTCCTCGCCGCAGATGTTCATCTTGTTGGAGTCGAAGAGCCCGCAGAAGAATTTCCAGCCAGTGGGCACCTCGTAGCTCTGCAGACCTTGCTTCTTGGCGACGAGATCGACGGCGCCGGAGGTTGGCATGGATCGGGCCAGGCCGTACACACCTTGCTTCTTGAAATATGGGATGAGTTTGGCGTGGTGTGCGATGATGGCGAGCGAGTCTCCAGGCGAGACGAAGGAGTTGGCGCCGTAGATCATGTTGCGGTCACCGTCGCCGTCAGAGGCCGCACCGAAGTGGATACCCTCCTTGTCCACACGCTCGACCAGCGAGTGGGCGTAGACGAGGTTGGGGTCCGGGTGGTGGCCGCCAAAGTCGGGCTTTGGCACGCAATTTTGTGTGCTTCCCTTCTGTCCCAGCTCTTTCTCAAAGATGTCGACACCATAGTTGCCGGTGACGCCGCTGAGGCCGTCGAACAGGATTTTGAAGTCCTTGTGTTCGCTCAGGAAGCTCTTGATCAGGTCAAAGTCGAAGATGTCCTTGAGCATCTCGACGTAGTCCTTTGTGCTGTGCACGATTTCGACCTCGAGTGGGCCATACGTCTTGGTGCCGATCGTGGACAGGTCGATGTCGGGGATGTCGGCGATCTTGTATTCGGTCAGGCTCTTGCTGAATTCGTAGATTTTGTTGGTGACGCTCTCTGGAGCTGGAGCACCATTCGCGAGGTTGTACTTGATACCAAAGTCCTCGTCTGGACCACCCGGGTTATGCGAGGCTGTGAGCAGAATGCCACCCGTGGCCTTCTTGATGCGGATGATATGTGATGCCGCCGGTGTCGAGAGAATGCCATTCTGGCCGATCAGAAGCTTCTTGACGCCATATGCCGCTCCGATCTTGGCGATCACCTGAGTGACCTCTGGGTTCCAGTAGCGCCCGTCACCGCCCACAACGAGAAAGGCATCCTGAGCACCCTCTGGGATAGACTGAATGATCGAGGCGACGAAGTTCTCGGAGTAGTTCTTCTGCTGGAAGACCTTGACCTTCTTGCGGAGACCAGACTAGAGGGTGGTCTGTTAGCCAGTGAGGTTCACGTGTGAAAGTGAGTCTGCTGAACTTGGTGGAGGGGTTGAAGTCGCTGGGTATAGGCAGACATATATATATAGCCAGGGAGGACAGCATATATGTATGGGAAGAAAGGTGACTTACAGTGCCAGGTTTCTGGTCCGTGAAGGCGGTGGTGGTGACAGTTTGGATACTCATGGTGGCGGGATATGCTGTCGATGGGGTGGTGGTGGTGGTGGTGGTGGAGAAGGGGGAGGAGGAGCAGTGGGAGGTCGGTCAATGGCGGAGGTGTTCAATGTTGTTGGGACACTGCAAGTGCAGCGTTTCGCTCCGTTTCTCGTCACAATTCAGCAACCAGCGCCCCACCCACCAGAACCCCACCAAAATTGTTAGCCAGGGTCCATCGCCATTGACGGGAGACGTGTGATGAGCGGTCTGCATGATGATGTGACACTGGCGCGCTAAAAACGGTCCGTCGAAATGAACGACTACACCGTCACGATAACAGTGACACTCTGTCTGAAGCAATCGATAAGTGTCAATATATGAGGGAGGCTGATTCTATGCAACAGTTCCAAACCGGCGCAGGGACTCGCAAGGATGTTAACGACTAAGAGTTCAATGGCGTGAGGCCGAACATTTGCCATTCGATATCGTACGAACAGCACTGAAGTCTACAATCCCTTCACAGCTCAACGCTGATCGTTCATCTTGGAGTGGTACTTTTCCTACGCATAGATTGCGCAGAAGCTGAAGTCCTGGTATAATGAGGCCCACCAAGCCGTGCCATATCCGTAGTAGGTTGCTCGTCTCCTTGGCCCAGACTCAGCGAATGATCTGCAGATCGACCGGCGTCATGGCATCAGCGTCAGCGTGAGTTGTGGTAAATGCCCATACTGCAACGATATATGCACCACGCCTACAACGCCGGCCTGTGGCATTGCGCCTCCACGGCTCCGTTCTTGATGTGCCAGTGCAGCAGCCAAAAGCTTCCTCACATCTCACATCGCAATATCAAAACTCGTCCCACACCCACAACTACTCTTCGCGCCCGGGATCCCCGTGACCTTGAACTGGCTCCCAATCAATTCCATCGTATAATCCACGCTACTCCCCTTCAACAGTTCCAGACTCGGCTCATCTATGACCACCTTCGCCTTATACCCCCCATCTGCTCCCTCCTCCGCGCTCACCCGTTCCTCATTCTCAAACACCGTGTCTTCCTCTGGATCGATGTCCTGCGTCGACGTCAAAGACATAAGGTATTGGAAGCCGTGACACCCACCGCTCTCGACGCTGACGCGGAGGGCGAGGTCCGGGTTCTGGTCGGTTTCGGCGATGCGTTGGAGACGATGTGCGGCGCGCGGAGTGATGGTGATGGTCATGGGTTGGCCGGAGGAGTCGTGGCGGGGGTTGGTGATGGCGACTGCGTTTCGGCGGGGGGAAGTGCTGAGTGGCCGGGATTGTGGGGTTCGCGGAGGAGGGTTGGGTTTAGGGAGCGTGTACGTAGACGTGGTGGGCCGCCATGATGGGGCGAGGAAGTCGAGATGTAGTGGCGCGGGCGTATGAAGGTTGCGTTGCGCGGCGTAAGGCGAAGGCACGCTTGGACGTATACAGGCGCTGGGTGTTCGTGGTGATCGTAATGCTCTCGCGCAGGTTCGTGATAGGGTCGGAGTCGCCATGTCGGTTCTGTGGAGTTGGTGTTTCCACTACGATGCTGTGAGAGCTTCAACTCGTAGAAAGTGCATTGGTAAGCCGAGCCGCGGCCGGAAATGTCGGGCCGACGTATGCCGACGCAGATTCCCTCAACTACCTACCGATAGGAATACATCGACGATATGAACAACAGCATCAGCCTGCACTTTCGGACCACGTCCTGAATATTGGCGATAATACACGAACGAGCAGCTGACAAGATGGTAGCACAATAGAGCATTATCTCAGCAGAAACAAAGCCTTGGCCAGTCCCCAGCCGTCAACATTATTGCTAAAGCTGTACAAGTGATGCTCCATACCACTGTCGGCTCCGCATGGACTAGGCTGGATGATGGATGCGTGCATGTGGTCTCTACGCCAATGATGAGCAGCGAGTGAGCGCACATCAGACCCATAAGGCTACAGTGCTTGGCTATGACCGTGTGGCATTGGACTTAAGGCCTCTTAAGCCCGACGACATTCACGAACCATCTACTGTATCCCAGCCAGCCCCTTAGGATCACTGCCGAGGAGGATCAATCGAATCGCGGGCTCATCATGGAATATCGTAGTCGGCGCTCGCTTCACCTATGCCCCGTTCGCCGACCATTCCCGGCAGCCCACAATGCCCGGTCGGCCAGACACACAACATTTAAACCGCGGCCGCATTCCCAACGACAAAGCTCGATATGAAGCTGCTCACTAACTCTGGCTACGACCTCTCAACCGTCAATGGCAGACTACACATACGCCGACGAACAGGCTTTTCGCCGTCTGAGCTGGAAATGGACACGAGCGGTGGACGAGAAAGACTGGGACCTCCTTGAATCGATCGTTGCTCCTCAAGTCAAGATTCTCTACACTTCTCTGGATCCCACCATGAAAGATGAGACTCGTGATGCGCACGATTACGTTTACGGTTACGTCAAGCACCACTTGGGAAACGAACGACGTAGGCACACCTCGTTTCTGGTCACGTCGTGGCTCGGCTAACAACCATCATGCTGCAGTCAAGACACAACACTTCCTCGGCGCCGTCCTCTTCACCATGCCAGACGAGGACCACGGCGTGGGAAGCTGGCAGATCCAGGGTCAGCATATCAAACATCTCACCGACGGCAGCACGGCTCAGTACACCGTACTGTGCTACGTCGACCACTACTACGAACGCATTGCAAACGAATGGAAGTTCGCCGGTGTCAAACCTCACACGATCGTATCACAGACCGGAACGATCGGAGACGTCCTCGGAGATTCCGAATAATCTTTCATGACGCTATCCTGCAACCCTCTCGTCTTCACCACAAACATTTCGCATCCATCCACTTCAACTCATACCCACTTCAACCCCCAATCCCCCTCTCGGCCAACACCTTGCCAATACTCCCCCTCCACACCTCGACCCTCCCATTCGCCGAACCCGCCGCCACCTCCTTCAACTCCCCCACCTCACTACCCTCCAACTTCTCAAACACCTCATCCCCAAACTCCCGCAAAGTCAAAAACCGAAACCCTTTCTCCCTCACCAACTCCTCACTCAACCCCTTATGCTCGCGATCCAAATCCGTCTCCACCGCCGGCGGCACGATCTCCACGACCTGCAGTGTCGAATCTCGCAAACTCTGTCGAATCGCCACCATGTACGCATGCACCGCGGCTTTCGTCGCACAGTAGACGGGATAGAGGCTCATGGGAACGAACCCGAGTCCGGACGACGTGATCATGAACGTGGTCGGGAAAGTTTGCGCGAGCAGCAGCGGCACGACCTGGCGGGCGATGATCAAGGGCGCGGTGACGTTCAGCGTCACTTCGTCCGAGACGTGGGCGTCGGAACTCGACGTCGCGTCGCGGATGTCCGAGGTCTTCTGCAGGCCGGAGTTGACCCAGACGGTGTCGATGTCCGGGTACAGGTGGAAGAGCTGGGCGATGTGGGTGGGGAGCGCGGTGAGGTCGGTGTTGTCGAGAGGATAGGTGTGCACGCCGGGGAGGTCGTGTTCCAGCGCGGCGAGGCGGTCGGTGCGGCGGCCGGTGATGATGAGGCGTTTGGATCGTGCGTGCCAGCGTCGCGCAAAGTCGGACCCGATGCCTGAGGTTCCGCCGATGATGAGGATGGTGCGCATGATGGAGGAGGAGGATGGCATGGTGGGCGAGGGAAGTTTGTGTTGATGTTGGAGAATGCTGCGTTTCGTGTCTTGGTTCTGTCGCTCTCGCCTTTTCGAGTGCTTGTGATGCTATGAAGAAGCCATGAACCCCAGCCGATATATATATCTTCGATACCTTTTTGCATGTGACGGACGTAGGGACGATTACTTCCGGGGTGATCGACGACGCACTTTCCTTTTTGGACATCCTCACTTTGATCACGGATTTTGAAGATGCTGAAGACCGTTTCTCGAAGCTCTAAGTTTCTCGATCCCGGAACTGCGGTATGCATGGCATCATGGCCACGGGTGGGACTGGGTTGAAGCAGTCGCTGACGAAGCTAGACAGCGGCCTTGGTGGCATAAGGCGCTGCAAGCGTGTTGAAGCACGTAGAGCATGAGTCGCTCTGCCAATGGGTACATCCATCACATATGACTTTTCGGAAATTCTATCGATGCCAAATGGTATTGTCTCGCGACGGTGAACAACATGCCTCTGCGGTCAACTCTTCTAAAACTCCGGTTCCCTTCACCGTCTTCCATTGCTTTATGATGCCACATACCCGCCCATGGATCCCGGAGTGATGATAGTACGGCATCTGCACGCTGTATGATCTGGTCGATGAAGATGCTCTGGTCGAAGTCTATGGCGCGCAAACAGGATCCGGGAGACGGCTTGGTACGATATCTGGGCTGTCACGGGAGCAGCAAAACCGTCCATGCACGCCGGCCCTGAATGAAGTCACCTTTCGACATACGGAAACTGCGAGTTTTCCACGTTGGCAATGACCTAGTCTGCCTGTAACTTCCAGGATGTCGTTAATTGATTACCGGGCCAAATGAAAGAAGGAATGTAATCAGTTGCAGACTCGGAGCTGCTTGATTCCACCAGATGCCGTGACGAGCCAATACCACACTTCCTAGCCTCAGAACAGCCAAGATGTGTTCGAACCAATGAGGCTTCCTGCGCGCCGATGCTGGAGAATAGTATGCTCTATATGATGGAAGCCATCTCGAAAAGACCAACATTGATTCCCAGGCCGATACAGCATACCCAAGATCCGTCGACTGAGCATCCGTCATACGCCGCAGAAGTAGAGACCTCCTGTGTCTGGCGGCGAAAGACCATTAAAGACGCGGGCGATGGTATCTTTGGCTATCGTGCCTGGCATCATTGGCGCTACCGCATTTTCGTGGACGTTGACTTGGACATCTTCAGGCAGGCCTCGGTAATGTTATTCGATCAAGGTGATGTAGGCCGACACGGAGCCTGGTGTAGCGGACATGAATGATGCGTTGAACAGAAATCAAAGTCTGTCCCCGTCGCTCAGTGCAGCCGAAAAAATTCTGTCAGAACCAGCCACGCAACAAAGCGCGGTGTTCCACGGCAATGCTCACTCCAGATCAGGGCGAGGACCGCCCGGACTCCACGTTGGATGGCATTGCTGCAAAGTCCCCGAGCGCCTCATGCAGATTTTGAGCCTCGCCATCGGGTTCGACGCCCAAAAGAGCCGGGTCAATCATAGCGTATTTGGCTTCATGCTGAAAATCGCCGGCAGCTGGTGCTTGACTACCGATCTGGAAAGGCGAGAGCAGAGGATCTGATAGCGCAAACGTCGAAGCGTCCCATGACGGCGCGTTGGCCACTGTCTCACAGGTGCTATCCTGAAGCTGCGGAGTCGTAGGAATATCGCTCCAGCAGTACTCTACGATGTCTGCTGGGGCGGCCAATTTCGTGGTCGAGGATCGACGGTCTTCGGAATGAAGCGTCTTTTCGTGGCGGCTGACGAGATCTTTGCGGCTGTAGCATTTCCCGCAATATCGACACGGATATGGCTTCTCCTTGGTGTGGCCTCTGACATGGCGCTGGTGATGTTCTCGCCTCTTGAAGGACTTGAAGCAGATTGAGCAGTGATGGGCTCGGATATCGCGGCTGGGCTGTTTTTCAAGTGGAGACTGAGGCGAGGCGGGATTCTTGTTTACCACCGGCGACAACATGATATTTGTCTCGTTGCCATTAGACTCCTACGAAATTGTACTTCTGCACCGGTTGACGTCGAGAAAGCGGGTGGTTGGTCGTTAGAGAGTAGAAAGCGAGCTCAATTGTAGAATCCGACCCATGTCATAGCGGGGTCACGTCTTAGCGGCTTGGACTTGGCGATGTCATGGTGAGTGAATCAAGAATTGACTCAGCAATTTGATGAAATCTCCCTCGAATTGAAGGCTCCACCCCTTTTCTCTCGATCGGGCTCTGCCTTTCTGTCACAATGCCCAATGCATGGAGAATGCAGAGTCTCGCCAGTCAAGATCATTCGACGGATTGGACCATCGCGCTGGCCGATGAAGTGCGACTGGAACCGAGCGGTTGTGGATCAAGTTTTTGATCAATCCAACTATTCAGGTCGGCTCGTGAGAGCATCTTTGTCTACCAAGTAAGCTTGATGCCCGGTCGACGAACGCGTTTTCATCCTTGCAGAATATCGCAGATGAGCACTTTGAAGTGCTAAGATTTGCACAGCCGGAGCGTACCACCACCGACGGCAATGCAGCAGAAACGAGCTGCTACCCGGTCCGGGAGGCAATGGTCTGAGCAGAGGATGACACCCAGGGCCTACGTCCGGCTTCCCAAGTGACACCACAGGACACTCCCATTGCCCTCGACTTGTTCATGGGACTGAACCACCCCTTTCATGGGCCGACTTGGTCGCTTTCGGTCCCAGCAGCCTTCCCCCCGTTACGCCATGCTGGATAGTTCAACAAGTTTATGACAGTCGAAGCGAAGAACAGCCTGCAGCAGAGCCTCAGCAATGGGTTCAATGCCATCTCCAAGGGCACGACCAGAGGCGTGTAATTCTAAATAAGTTGCTGGTATCGTGAGCTCAAGCAGGTACGGACAGAAGACTGAGAAGGATACTGCTCTCGGTCACAGTCGGAGCAGCCAAAGAGCCACGGTTTCTGATTGACCGTAAGCCTTCGAGCTGCACTTCCAAAAGCCATGATCCGCTCATTTGCGGCTTGCTTTGCGCCACAACCACCAGCACCGAAACGTAACTCGACAGTCACATGTGTTGAGCGCTCAATAATGCCTCGGAGATAACCTTATATGGCACAAGCACGTATGTGAATCTGTGTATACCGCAGAGTCACATGGATGACGTGAGCTCGATCAATCAGCGCATCGACAATTGACTACCTCAAAAGCACAAGAATGTCCGGAATCCTGGAGTTGGAGCTGTCAACTGCCGTGAAGTGAGACATGAATCAATAGCTGGAGTTAGCATTGGCTCACGATCGCCAAGGAGGAGCCCCGGGCTCGGTCAATCTCTTTGTGAGCTTGTTTTATGTCTGCCGAGCAAGGCAACTGGGGGCTAAAGGCTTTTTGAGCTTGTCGCGGGGCCATTGATATACATGCCCTGAAGGTTAAGTCTCGATGTTGGCGTTCCATCGGAGTAGCCCACGGCGATGGAGGCATATTTTCCCGAAAAGGCAGCCATAAGCGGGACGTGCGGGTCGCATATGACGAAGTGACCCACCTTGTCCCACATCACTGTTCCACGGCGATCAATTGACGTGGCATGCGATAAATGCACAACATCAGAATCAAACATCCCATATTACAACTTCCCCGCTCAACACATCGCGCCAAGGAAAATAGCAAATCGTCAACGACAAAGGGAGTTTGCAAGTTGCAAGATGGCTCCATTGACAACCCAACTCAAAGCACCAAATGGACGCGAATGGACGCAGCCCACGGGCTTGTTCATCAACAATGAATTCGTTGCAGCGAGAAGCGGAAGCAAAATCACATCCATTGATCCAGCGACAGAATTGGAGATCGCTACTGTGGAAGCCGCGGGAGAGGAGGATGTCGACATAGCTGTCAAGGCTGCTCACCGGGCGCTAAGACATCCATCGTGGAAGCTGCTTCCTGCTACTGATCGAGGTATATTGATGGTCAAGCTTGCAGATCTGATCGAACAGAACAAGGAGCTCCTCGCTACCATCGATGCTTGGGATAATGGTACTGTAAGGCACAGCCAGCAGCACTTGGCTAAGCTGATAAGTTACAGGCAAGACTTACAACGAAGCGCTCAACACTGACTTATCCGAGGCCATCACCACGATTCGATACTACAGCGGGTGGGCGGACAAGACTTTTGGGCAGACGATCAATACGACCCACCAGAAGCTGGCTTACACTATTCGACAACCGATCGGAGTCGTAGCACAGATTATACCGTGGAACTATCCTCTCAGCATGGCTAGCTGGAAACTTGGTCCTGCCCTTGCATGTGGCAATACCGTCGTACTGAAAGCTGCCGAGCAAACGCCTCTCAGTATCTTAGTCCTAGGGCAACTCGTGAAGGAAGCTGGATTCCCACCCGGAGTCATCAACTTCATCAATGGATATGGCGCAGAAGCGGGCCCTGCACTGGTACAACATCCATTGGTTGATAAAGTGGCCTTCACGGGCTCGACCGCCACCGCGAGGCAAATCATGAAGATGGCGTCGGCGACGCTGAAGAACATCACGCTGGAGACGGGCGGCAAGAGCCCCCTGCTCGTGTTCTCCGACGCCGACATCGAACAAGCCGTGAAGTGGTCACATCTTGGCATCATGTCGAACCAAGGGCAGATCTGTACTGCGACATCACGGATCCTGGTGGAAGATTCTATCTACGATGACTTCGTCAAGCGCTTTGTGCAGCAAGTCGAGAATGTGAGCAAAGTCGGTGACCAGTGGGACGAAGGCACATACCAAGGCCCACAAGTGTCCAAGCAGCAGTACGAGCGCATTCTCCAATACCTCGATTCCGGGAAGCAAGAAGGCGCAAAAGTCGTCGCTGGTGGACAAGCACAAGCAGGCAAGGGGTTCTTCATCCAGCCGACCGTCTTCACTGAAGTCAAAGACGACATGAAAATCTACCGCGAAGAGATCTTCGGACCCGTGGTTGTCATCTCGAGGTTCACCGACGAAGAAGATGCCATACGTCGAGCCAACGACACGACCTATGGACTCGGCGCTGCCGTCTTCACGCAGAACTTGCAGCGCGCGCACCGGGTGGCTGCGGAATTCGAGGCGGGAATGGTCTGGATCAACAGTAGCCAAGACTGCGATCCTCGAGTACCTTTCGGCGGCGTGAAACAGAGCGGAATCGGTCGCGAACTCGGCGAGGCGGGACTTGAGGCGTATTCGCAAATCAAGGCTGTGCATGTCAATATGGGGAGCAAGTTGTGAGTGTCAGCTGGTATAGCCTACGGACGCACAGTCATCGAGGACTTCGTAATCAGGCGAGAAGCTGAGTATAGGGGTTGAAGCTGCGGACCATGCATTGGTTCCCGCTGTGAAATTTCACCATCGCTGCCCAGGAGGGCAAGCTACTTTCCCTCCCGTCTCCAAAGCAATACAAGCAAAAACAGCCCGCGCCCCATACGATCATCGACAATTGACCCGGCCCTCTCAGCTATAGTGAGGAGGCTCATCCGGAAAATAGCTATCGTAGTTCTCCTTCTCATCCTCCGGCGAGCAATTATACCCGACCCAAGCCGTCAGAGCCATATATGCATAGTTATCCGCGTTGATATCCGCCTTCTCCAAACCCTGCTTCTCCTCCGTCCCATCCTGATCATCGTCGACGAGTCCGTGAGCACGCTCGACACCGTACGCGGTCTCGCCGTCAAAGTTGGCCACGTCGATGATCTGGGCAGCAAGGCTCGATGGAGGGCCGACAGTACTGTAATGCAGCGTCTCGTGTAACACGACGCGCGAGAAGGTGTCCATTTTCTCACTGGGGAACGTGTCGAGGTTGCTGCACGCGAGGTCCGGGGCGGATGTGGGCAGATCGAAAGCCATGTCGCAGAAGTGGATTTTTTCGAGGTTGTCGACGGAGTCGGTATCGGTGTATGCCCACGTCCCTTCGTTGTCGCAGTCCTCGTCGGGGTTGACGTTTGGACCGAAGTCTAGGCAATGAATCAGCGGAGTTCGATGGTCAGCAGGGTTTGACTTTACTCTTCTGATCAATGATCATGGTTCCGACGATTTCTCCGATGCTGCCTTCGGAGCTGCTTCGTCCCGCAATCTTCATCAAGACGTCGTTCACATCGTCGGCGTTATCGGCGGCGAAGAAGAGGTCGTATGCTTCGTTGACGGATGTCTTGCTGTCCGAGGCCGCTTCGCCACCCCACGAGGAGAGCGCGCGAAGTTCACCGATGCAAATCACATCGTGTAGCTTCTGCAGTTGTGCTATGTCCTTCTCGGCGGTTGGATCGAAGTTGAGGTATTGCCTGGGAGGAACAAGATAATCAACGAATGGCCGGCGCAAAGGACGACAATAGCCATACATACCACTCATTGCCGCACGCTGTGCCAAGAGGATAACTTGATGGAGTTGGGACGTCCTGTCGGGCTACTTTCGAGGGCAAGGGGTTACCAAATGCTGGCGCAATCGACAACGCCGCGAGAACGACAGAAGTGGATAGCATAACGTCTTTCCACTACGGCTGGAGGACGAATCGAAGTGTTCCTTGATAAATGGCGCAGAGTTTTAATGTGCAGTAATGTGTGCTGTGCTGGTTGCATTCCATGGGAGCCGCTGCATGGCTATATACCTCTTGCAAATGTTTCTCCAACAACTCCAGCAGAGAGCTGGCTTCGAGCATATGGTCGGTGCTGAACATCTCTTCGCCCTCCTCAAACGACGAATGAGGATCCGGTACAGGCCTTGAATCCATAAATTGTGAGTAGTGGATACTTTGTAGCTAATTCAGTGAGCTGAGGGTGTCTGCGGCGATACTTGACCGGTCTTCGGGACTACTGGAGGCTCTGTATACTGAGGCGAAGACACGCAAATCCTCCTGTGCCTGTTCAATATTCCTTCTGCGGCAGAACGCCGGGTGCCAAGAGGTTCCAGAGCCAAGAAAACTGAGTGAGTGTACAGAATACCGGAACTGGCAGCGCCGTCCAGGGTCTGATTTCTGGTATATCATGTCACTCAAAGACCGCAGGCTATACCCGAGAAGAGACACTGCTGAAAGCGTGATGATTCGTTTCGAGATCGATGATGCATCTGTGACGTTGGATTTAAGCGGGCGGCCAGACGAGGCTGAGTGATGGCAAGGGGATATTACGCGCCGAAGCTGCGCAGAGACAACTGCGCACAGCCGCACGAGTGTGGTTGTACTAACGCCGCTTGTGTATCGTCAGAGAATCCTGCTTTGTATGCTGGTCAGGGAGATATCCTGGGTGAGTCATCCGCTGCCAAGCATTCACCAGCTGGTCAAGCCTTCTTACTCAAGTGACTCCACCAACACTCAATACGATCAGAACACATCTTGCTATTGTCGACATGGCGGACCAAAAGGAGCAATACGACGAGCCGTGGCGCTCCGGCATCGCAGCTGCATCTGACCAGAAGAATCGGAAACAAGACGACCACAGTGACCAGGATACCGACGATGGAAACGTCTCTGAGTCTACAGCCGCTCTATTCGAAGGCAGGAAGAAGAGGAAAAAGGCGAGCGACACCTTCTTGGAAGTCCGCATCAACTCCCGGTATCCCGTCTTCGACCGTTCTGGTAATGTCCCATTCAGCGTAGTATTTGGCCTGCGACGTGGGAACGGTGACACGGACTCCAGGCCGCTGGTCTTGAGCACCTGCCAGTCCATCTTGGATGTACCATACGCGCTCGCAAACGAACTGTTGACCTTGCACGAGTACAATGAGCAGACCAAGACCAGCACACAGCTCAACGTCAGTCGGCTGAGTCAGGCAGTCGGAAGTGAACGGGGTTATCTGACTCTACCTTCGTCAGCGAGCATGGGACGGAGTAGGAGACGAGGAATGGCGGTGTACGAGTATTTCGTGAACCCAACCAGCGAGCTTGGCTTGCTCTTTGAGACTGGGAAAACATACCAGATACGTTACCCCTCGGCGAAGGATCTGGACCCGAGTATCAAGTGGTACGGATACGGCGACCAGGAGCAGTTACTTGGTGACCTGGAGAAGCCAAGAGCACCTCCCGAAAACAAGAAGCTTTTGGTGAGCGCAGCGCGTGGGCTTGCACGATTCAAAGTTGTGCAGTCAATACCGACTCCTCCCGCCTTGAGCACTCGCATACGAATGTGTCACGAGGATACCGTTTCAGAAGATGACAGCCCGGGCGCAGCTCTTTTGGAGGTTTCTGTGACCAACAATGGATCGGAGACCATCATGGTGCAAACCAGCGGCGAACAGAAGTTTCTCATTCCGCAAGGGCCGGAGGGAAATGGGTTTGACGCCGAGGGGAACTGGGCGTATGATCCTCGCCCTCGGCTCATCAACTCTGCAGTTTCTGCGCCTTTGTATGCCCTCCAAATCATCGATATTGAAACGGGCGATGTTGTCAAGGAAGCTTGGAAGCCTCCCGGCAGCAGACCTCTCACGATCCCGGGGTCTTCAGCTCATCTTGATCATCGGCCCAAGCTGAAGCAGCTGCTGACGCTGAGCCCTGGCGAGCCTGCTGTGAGGAAGTTTAGCATCGATCGATGTCTGACATGGCGCGTAGACAACACACAGCCGCTGACAACGTTGGCGGACGGTCAGTACGGCGTTCGGATGGAGTCTCGGGGCATGTGGTGGTGCGTGGGCGACCGTGACGAATTTGCGTTGGCGGAGGATGACGACCGTTTGCCGGAGAAGAAGTGGAACACACATATCTTGCCTGCGATTCTAGAGTGCAAGGATACGATCGAGGTGCTGGTGAAGGATGGGAAGGTGGTTTAGAAGGCCAGAAACCAATAAGCCCTGCTTCTCACCCGATATTTTGGCAAGACCTACCGTTTTGTATCGCGTCCAGGGCCCCGACTGGATGCGAGATGTGATATGCCATTGAGCGGAAATGTGCGGAATGGGGATTTCGTAGAACCCCGGTGAATACCAGAGTGGATCAGCAATGAGCGAAATGGCGAGTGCAAGAGGCACAGCGTGATCTCGAGTTCGCGTCGAACAACGCTTTGGGTGGGAAAGTCCGTCCGAGGTCGACGGTGATGGAGGATCAACCTTGATCGAGAAACAGCCGATTAACCTTAGAATCAATTAGTGCGAAGGTGAACACTGCACCGGACCGAGCTCCGGTTTGGACAGCCGTTTATCCTCCTTCACAGACTTCACGCCCTCACAATGATGATATCGGTCCGGAACATGGCGAGCATTGATGTCCGATTTAAGTGGCAGCGAACTCTAGGCCTTCGAAGAAAGTCACCGTGCTAACGGTCGATACCCGGGGCCACCATGGACGACAGATCCGCTGGCACGGAGGAATCATTCGCTTCGACCACGACAAAGCGGAATGTAATCGAAGACAGCGCGCATAGCCATCCTTGCAACACACAATAGCAACGGTACCTCACTTGCGTTTGGAAGATCCGTACGGTGTGATTGGACACCTGAGTCTGAAAGATTTGGCTTCAGTGTCACAATGGTTCAATACAAGCGAACTGGACGCGAAAGCCGAGGGCCATTGGATTACGCTCTCCGCCAAAGAATGGGGTCAGAACTTTTGGAATGTGGCATCTAGCTCCGAGATCACCTTCAATTATCTGATGCTTCTCGTGGTACAGGTAGGTCTGGTGTGGGAGAGCTATGTCTGTTGCCTGGGAAATTCGCTGACCTTGTTTCATATGCTACTCGCAGAAGCAAATGGTGCTCTCCGGACGGACTAATCAGAAGGATGTCTTCCTCTTGCAGAACAAGCTCATCAGGCTCATACGAGGAAGCTTTGGCAACTCCTTTGCATCCACCCGCCCGGAGACGGCACTGACCATCTGTGGCCTTGCGCTTTTCGCACTTCGGGAGGGTGATCGTGCTACTGCAAGAGCGCACATGACCCCTGCGCAAGCCTTGAGCAGGATTCATTACCCGCAGAACGCTGCTTGCTGGGCCATGTGCTCATGGATTGATCTCTTCATCGCCACGGCATTCGCATGGCATCCTTTCTTGCCGTATCATATGCCACTTCCGGTCCAAAGCTTAGCGAGTATGGCACAGGACCAAATCGAAGAAAGTCGAAGACGTGCCTTGCGAGCTTCTAGGCTGATACCGCTCTATCGTGCTGGTTTCGACGAGCGCGAGGCTTTCCAACTTCTCTCGCGAATCCATGAATCCTGCATTGCTGCAGATCAACGGGATACACCCACCTTTGCTCCGCATAACCTGTTATACGAAAGTGCTTTTCGTCTGTGTCGGCTGTCGACTCTCACCATAGGCGATGCCCACTCACAGCTCTTGATCATCGCAATACAGTTGACATGGGCCTCTGCTGCTCGATTCTGGATGCCTCAAGCAGGACCTCTCCGGCCTGCGCTTCTGACACGACTTAACAACATGTTCTGCAACATGATCGAAATCATCACGAAATGGCAAGCTGGTGCTAACATACATAGTCTCTTATGGGTAGCCCTGACCGGCTACCAGAACTCAGGAAGATGCATGCCAGAAGTCCGCTTTCGCTTTCTAAATGTCACTAAGCCCGTCTGCGAATTGCTCGGTATCACGAAGTTACAAGACCTGCGCCGAAACCTGTCATCGTTTCCGGGCCTTACTCTGGAGAAGGAAGCCGCAGTGTCAGCGCTATGGGCGGACCTCCGTCCCAATACAACGTCGCAATGGGTTGAGGTCAAGGGCCAGATTCCATCTTGTCACCACGTGAACTCTGGTGGGGCTCGGCCCAAGAAATTTGTGACTATTTTCCAGTTTGAGACGACCTCCTGGACTGAAGATGGCCCTTGTTGTCGACATTGGATGAATGATTGGGGTAACAACAGACGTATTCTCGATGGCCCCTAACCGAGGAACCGCGAACCAGCATTTCCCATGGCGGTTAAATTTTCTCGCTCAGGGAGTAGAGAGGCACAGAATGCTTCTTGTCTTGGCATCGGCCGTTCTACGATGATAGCGATGCTGATATTTGCTGCATCGCTGCCGACTGCTTACTCATTGCGCCCATCAAGAGGGAGATATCCCTTCCAGCCATCGCGAACCTGCCATTCAAGTCTGAGCACGCAAGAATTCCACAACATCGGGGTAAAGAAGGACTTACCGTATGCAACCATGCCTCTTCACCAGTGTCTCCAGAATATCCGGCCTTGGTTCAAGCCCGCCAAGACCCACGAACACCTTTCTATCGTTCGTCGAAGCACACTCCGCTGCCTTGGCGATTTGGGCAACAGTTTCGTGAAACAGCTCAGTGTCGTACTGCCCAGGAATGCCCAATCTGAGACAAAACATCAGCATCGCAATCACACACCGCAAATGATAGAGCCGTAGCTTGGAGACATACTCCATGCACAAGTCCGCACAGCCAATGAACAAAGCATCGATCCCGGGTACTGCAGCGATACGTTCCACATTCTCCACGCCTTCGACGGTCTCGATCATCGGTATGATCATTACGCTGTCGTTCACCACTTCGGAAATCGTCGAGTAGGAAAGCCTCGTCTCATACTGCGTCATTGCTGTGACCATTGTCACCGACCGACGACCCTGGATGCGCTTGTCAGTCTCGAACAAGTTTGTCTGGGACTGTAACCTACGACGGGGGGAAACTTGGCTGCATTGACGCACGTGTGCGCTTGCTCGACATTGTTGACGTGCGGAACGATAATAGTCTGAGCGCCCGAGTCCAAGCAGCGAGAAATCCATTCTGCCGAGCATGTCGGCACCACCACAGTCGGGGAGATACTGCGGGATACATCATCAGCACTGCCAAGATCTGTGCCAGACTCACCGCGGTGCATACCCAACATTGAGACACGAGACGGCGATATCCTTCATCGTCTCTATGCTCATTGCCATGTGCTCCAAATTCATCAGCACGGCCGAGTAGCCCGCGCGTTTGGCGACCAGAGGCATCTCGGTGGAGAATGCGATCCGGAGGCCGAAGGAGTAGGCTAGCTTTCCCTCGAGCATGATCTGCTTTACTGAGTTCGGGCGGCATACTTCTCGGGCCAGAGTCGCTTGGTCTATGGATGCTGACATGTTGGGTGAGTCGGCAACAGAACTGATTGGGCGTGTACGAGGGAGGTGTTGCTGCACTATTGCGCAGTCTCGAAGTGCTGTAACGACAGTGGGAGATCTAGGGGTGATAAAGTCTTTGATAGATCGTCTAAACCTGTGAGAATGCGCAGGCTGTGCTCTTTCTGCTAGTTGCTAGATAGGCAGGCTTTCGATCGCACGTCACGGCCAGAGTGGCTGCTTCGGCCAACGGGCAATGCACTTTGATATGCCGGATTATTGCCATCGACGGCAACACCTTTTGTTGTGCCTCGTACATCGGTCGAATGATTGCGGAGATTAGATAGGTATACAGGATCCCGATACCTGCCGTCCAAGGCGAAGTAGTACTTGGCGTGTAGATACGATGCCCGCGGCTCAGCGTCTTAAACGCAGCAATTCAATACACGCTTTGCTGAACGTGTTCTCTCAGTCTTCTCTTGTGCAACCTCGTTGGCGAAGATGGAGCCTGAGAAGAAGATCCCATCAGTCACGTCTGATGCAGTGGCAGGTGTCGCCGTTGGTCAGACAGAGCCCCAGCCCGGATCAGTGTGGACGAAGTTCGTCAGCCATATCTGGGATTCGGACCTGCATCTTAAAAGCCCACAGGTTGGTCGAGAGGTGAATTCCGTGCCATCATCTCAAACCTGACCAAAGAGTAGGAACGAGCACTTGTGCGAAAGCTGGATTTCGGAATATTGATATGCGCAACGCTGGGGTGGTGGGTGAGTAGACTGAACCATCACAATTTCCGGAGTATTATCAACTGATGTGCCTATAGATCAAGTACATCGACCAAAGCAACCTCACCAATGCCTGTAAGCAACGCTCGTGGAGGGTCGGGCAGCAGCCCCGACCACGGAACTGACCTGGTGCAGATGTCAGTGGCATGAAAGAAGATCTCGATATCCAGGGCAACGAGTACACGTACATGCAAATGTGCTACACAATCTCGTTCGCGATCATGCAGATCCCATCGAATCTGATCGCTTTGAAAGTGAGACCACGTCTGTGCATAGTGGTCTGCGAGCTCGGTTGGACCATCTTCACGTAAGTCTAGGCTCGGGTAGAAAGTGCTTCCCACTTAAAGAGCGTATGGCTGATTTCGTGGAATTGAAAAGCTTTGCGCAAGCTGGCGCCACGAGTCCGAACCAGATGTATGCCTTTCGCTTCATGGTCGGATTGTTCGAATCCGCCTTCTCGCCCATTATCATCTTTCTCCTGGGATCCTGGTATACGAAGACTGAGCTCGCTAAGCGTATCGCGATTTGGCATATCACAGGCTTCTTTGGCCAGGCTACCTCGGGATTTCTCCAGGCGGGCATATATGCTTCGCTGAATGGGCATCTTGGTATGGCGGGCTGGCGATGGTTATACATCGGTATGTCCACGGGCACGCTTCTGAGTAGATGCATGTTGTGATAACCGGCCTGTAGTTTGCGGCTGCATGTCTCTGCCAGTGGCGCTCTCGGTCTGGCTCCTGCTCCCCGATTATCCGCAGAACACGAAAGCTTGGTATATCACGGAAGACGATCGAAAACTTGCCCAGGCTCGTGCGGCGAAGCAGAACAAGACTGAGATCACGGGAGTGCTGGATATGAAGCTGGTGAGGCGCATGTTTGGGAGCTGGCGTTGGTGGACGTTATGCCTAATGTACATCTTCGTAAGTCGTGACTCTAGGATTCTGTTCACAGGCGGAGGCGATGCTGACATGCAGTGATCAGTACGGCAATTCCTGTCAGGCCAACAACTACTTCGCGATATATCTGAGTAAGCTGTCCTTACAGCGATCAAAAGTGGACATATACTCACATTGAAATAGAGAGCGCCGGCTATAGCGTTTCGCAGAGAAATGTGATTCCAGCGTGTGCCAACCTGGTCACGATGGTCAGCGATTTTGCGTGGGGCTTTGGCAGTGACATGACTGGCAATCGCATTTGGTGGATCATAGGACCACTGGTAAGCAGGATCGATTTGGGTTTCATTGCTGCGCGGTAGTGGACTGATATGGCGCAGCTTTTTACAACTCTGCCCGGAGCGTCAATTCTCACTGCATGGCCCGATACAGATGCGGCACGAGTCGCGGCCTTCTTCCTCGTTGCCTGTGGCTATGTCACAGCTGTGACATGGACATGGGCGAATGAGGTCAACTCTGGTAATGCCGAGGAGCGTGCTCTGACCATTTCCAGCATGAATGGACTGTTCTATGCTACCAGTGGGTCTTACTCGAGTCATAGAATGGCAACAAAGCTGACCCTTCTCCTTGCTCAGACTCGTTTCTCCCCATTTTGATCTTTCCGCAGACAACGGGCCCCAAGTTCCCGCGCGGCTTCCCTTCCATCGTATCATTCACTCTTGCTGCCGTGCTTCTGACATGTGAGTAGATGTCCGTATTGCCCCGTGTTCTCCTCCTATTTGCTGACATATCACTGCAGTGGCCGCGGATTTCTTCCATAAGAGACAGCTGAGGCAAGAAGAGGCGGCTGCTGCTGACCAGCCTGCCTCCGAGTTGCGTGATATGAAGAGCTAAGACGAGGTACTGTGGTTGCCCAAATCGAAAGAGCGATACGTCAGCGGGTGATGATGGTAGATCCACGCTCACAACCAGCATCAGTGCCTGTGACACACGTTTGTGTTCGCGATGAGTCTCTAAAGGCAGCTTGATAATGAGTCCATGTCCGCGACAGCCTGGATTGTAGTGCTTGGCAATTTTTGATAATGTTGCTTCTCGATCCTCCCGCTCAACACTGGCACCCTTCAGTCTGTCGTGTGAGAGTCAATATATCTGCATCACGTGGATACCATGCGTGAGTTGTATGTTGTATGGTGCTCTACCACAAGCGTTCCAGCGCTACGCCATGACGGGAGGAGCCGATCAATGGCTTGGCAGATGAAGGCAATCCTCCCCCCCCCCCGCCCCCCAACAAGCTCTTCTCTCTTATCCCATAATTCCCGTTCCCTCCCTTCAATGCTCAGCTCCCCTCTCCCTATCCTCTTCCCTCCAGAACAACAAAATCGCGGTCTCGCTGCCCTCCCTCCAAATACTGGATTCCGCTCCCCGCCAGCAGCAGAGTTGTAGCGATGGGATGAGTAGCCGGAGCATTGCACTTTTCACACTCAAATGCAGTCCGCCAGTGCTCAGACCACATCCGTGTGCGATGCTGCAGCGCGGTAGAGCTCTGCACTTGTCCGAGATATGTGCGAACTGGAATGGCGGATGATATGGTAAGCCATTGATCGTCTCACAGCACAGACACATCTCGGATCCATTCGGTTATCGGGATCGGTGCCGTATGTGCAGGTGATGCTCCTCTAATGCAGCATATAGCATAGATGCCCTCGTTCATGTGTTTCTATGAAGACGGGTCTGACAGAAGGGAATCAGCAAGTATCTGCTCATCATTCTCACCAGCGATTTTCGGAAAGCTCGGCCACTCACCCACGCTCTTGGTCCAATATGTCTTCTACACCTCGCCAGACGAAGTGCGTTCCGATTGGCAAAGGCTGCGAAATGCGCTTCATGGTCGACGACTCGATCCCACTGCAGTCCCATGGCCGTCAGTGGACACAGACTTGCTACGATGGTCAAGCTGAGTCTTGGGTACCAGAAGTCGGCGCTCACTGGCATAAGTATCACGACGAATGCATGGAAGTACTAGAAGGGGAAGTCGAATTCATCATGGACGGCAACATGTTCACACTCCATCCAAGCGACTCGGCTCTCCACATCCCAAAGTATCACGTGCACAGTTTCAAGTTCAAGCCTGGACTTAGGACGGTCTTGATCGAGAGGACCGCTCCCGTTGGCGACTTCAAGCAGAAGTTTTTTGAATGCGTCTTCGATGAGAGAACCATGAATGGAAAGAAGCCAGGCTTTCTTGGGGTGATGCTTGCTTTCTATGACGGAGACTGCTTCTTGAGTCTTCCGGGAGGCTTTCGGGTCGTCGATGAAAATGTGACGTGGCTACTGAGCATCCTTGGGAAGCTGTGCTATCCGTCCGGCCCGCGGGTTGGAGCAGGTGCAATTCCCAGTGTAGCGAAGACTTAAATCGGTTCGATGTCTTCAAGGCAATCATCTAGTGATCATGCGAAGGCGACGAGTGGCGTTGACAGCATTAATGACCTTGAACCACATCTTCTCAGACAAATCACCCCGTCGAGTGGTCCAGCAGGGACGGGTCCTTCATATACCGGTCGAATGGCTGTCTCATACCGATATAGAAGGTGCTGACATTCTATGCGCTACGCTTACCACTAGGCCATCACAACAGTTCCCAAGTAGCTCAGATCGTGGTACCCTCCGATGGGTGGTGAGTAACATCGATCGCCTGCAGGAATCAAGACAATGCTCAGGTCGCGATCGCATTTGATGCAGGTAAATGGTATGCTAATGCCTCGAGGTGATTTGCAGATGCTTGTATTGCAGCTAGCTGAGTCGCGACTGACGAGAGCCATAATATGGGAGGTGCAGAAATAGGTGAAGGAACTGATCAGATTCGATTGCTAGGATCGCGATCTGTGAAGAACAGCGACATCGACCGCACACACGATCGTTGAGGTGCATCTCTCTGTTTTATGGACGTGAAGTAATGCGATGGGTGTCCTAGAATTATGAGTACCACTCATCTACCTGCTGTCCTTAGCTCAAGCCACCGGCAGACAGGATATGTAATTGCCGTGAAGCCGAACGTCAACTCATGTCCAATATTGCCACCGTCGATGAGTTTTGCAATCGGCGCGGTGTACCAGGTCTCCGACATGCCCATTAAAGCACCGAGAAAGCCGAATACAAAAGCAGCGATCCCGGCCCAGCCGAAGGGCAAATGATGTGGCTTATTCCACGCCTCGAAATCGTATCGGCCCCAGCTACTGCCCCGGAATATAATGTGCTCCTCAGGTGTTGCCTTGGCACAAGTAAGCCGGCAGCTGGGGGCTGTACAACCACTAGGGGTAAGACTTGATTACCGTATATTCAGTTTCACCGACGACCACCATGGGTACATTCTAGCTTTATGAGGTATGGAAAAGTACGAACATTATGGACCATGCAGCTCACCCTTGCGTACTTGTTGGCCATTCATCAATTCACTCCATGAAGCAGGGAGACGATGCTCTTTTGCCCGGCTTCTACGGCAGCCCGCATCACTTCCAGACACACGGCAGTGACCGAGTGAGGAGAAGAGATTATGCAAGCCCAGTTGGTGTCCGGTGAGATTGAAAGTCCGGACGAAGTTGTTCGAATCGCGTAAGGTAATGTCTTGTTCTTGCCGTATCGATCGAACTCAGTTTCTACATTCGAAACGTGAGAGAAGTCCGGGCTGCGGACGGTGTCTTGTCTCCGGAATATTCAAGCGTCAAGGGCGTGGTACAAAGCCTGGGAACTGCGCCCTCCAGGACCAACAACATCCTGCGAAAACCATATTCCAGCAGACGACCAACATTCCGTCGCCATGATGAAGTGGTGCCGTGGGCCCGCCGCTCTACTCCTTACCTTGGTTGCTCTGGTCGACGCCTCGCCTCTCGAAGATCATTTCCAAACCCTAGAGACGCGGGGCTGCCTCCCGTTCAAAGGTACGTTCCTTTCGTCCTACCTATCAAATGGAATGCTGGCAAAGGAGCTGACTTGCCTATGCCAGCCTCATGCGGCGATAACTACGCGAAGAGTTGCTGCGGATCTATGATCTGCACGCGCATTGGCAGCGAGTCGCACCAGAAGTGCCACCACTGTTCACAAAGTGGCGCTAATTGCCTCAACGGGCAGCAATGTTGTGATGGTCTTGGCTGCGACGAGAACTATGGGACGTGCGGCTAGGAGGAAAGTACCACTCTGCGTGAGCGTAGGCGATAGAGCTATAAAACGCAGCAGCAAAGGGGAAGCGACAACTCATCAGCTGGCCACCACCAATCTGTTATTCGACACCAATCTGTTATTCAACACCAATCTGTTATTCAACACCAATCTGTTATTCAACGCCAATCTTTTAAGCAGCCTTCAGACATTACCTTCATAAACGCTTTGGAGAGCGCCCTCAGATGTCAGAGGCGTCCTCATTAGAGAGTAGTGCATCTAGAGAGGTAACGCCAGAAACCCGTGCGTCTAGGAAGTCCTCATGCCGCATTTCTCCAGATCTTGACTAGTTTCCCTGGTATCCAGCTCATCTGGCAAGCAGATTTTACGGCTTTAGCTGGATCAGGCATTCACGTGGACAAGTGTCCACTTTCCAGCTCGCAGGGCCTTGGTCGTGATTTCGTTAAGCACAGGTGCCTTTAGCGTCTGGGCAGCTGTGGTCGCCTCAATGACTTCCTTCCTGTAATATCCGGCAGCGTGGCCCGCAATCCTGCTACTGGCAAATGACCTTAACACTGTACCTCGCACCAAAGTTACCATCCACGTCCGAAACGTGCTTCAACGCAGTCGAGATTCAATGTTGACGATGTGCTGTCTGAGGAAGGGGGAGTAGTTGGTTGAATGGCGCTCGGCTGCTCGTCCTGTAGCTCTAGCTCAAGGGACTGCTCAGAGCGGTCTTCAATGTGGCTAAGCAGCGACGCCGATCACCGGTCGTTCGCCTCGAAGGTCGCAGCCCAATTTGATCAGTCTCACCGGCTAGCCGTCATCTCAACGACTGCTCGTCCATAAGCCTCGAACCCACTGAAGATGTGCCATTATATCGACCAATCGTTTTATTACAGTAAATGTAGAGCTCAGCCCCGTCATATTCAAGGGAATCGAAAGTGGGATAAGTGCCTAAGGGCCAAAGATCACGGGCACTATTGCGCAGATGCTTCTCCAGCTAAGGACTTGAGCGGAAATGTGATCGTGGCTGGCTCTTTAAAACAGCCTGGTGAATGGCCGCAATGTCCGCCGCGGATAAACCACGTAAGTTGTGGAAGACTTTGGTTTCGAAAGTTGTTGACACGCATCATTGAAGTAACCTCGAGCGCCGTGCCCACCCTACTAGTGGAACCAGGGAAAGCACAGTTAGGAGGCCAGGAATCAAGGTCGATCGGCGGGCAAACAGCGCGTGAACGAGGGACACGCGTAGGTCTTTGCCGGTAGCGACTGTATGAATGGTTAGCTTTGGTGGCTTCGCCAAAGAATTGGACGTACCCTCTGACTTCACATCTTCTAGGGCTTCATCCACACTCGCGTAGCCCTGGCTCCAACATCTCATGATCGTGCTCCTAAAGATAGGGACGGTTGCTAGTTGGGATAGCGACCCTCGGAGAAAGCAGCGGATATTTCGTGCTCAGGTAGCTCCTTGTATGGCTTTACGCCCGTCATAACCTCATAAACAGTAGAGCCAAGTGCAAACAGCTCGGTTATCGTTGAGATATCTTCGCTGCGAAGTTCGTGGCTGGTCTCATAACAAATTAGCGGAGGATGGTCGTCAATGGCGGATCCGGCAAAATCCCCCAGCTTCACATTAAGATCATTATCGAGGAAGATGTTGTTACACGATATGTCGCCATGCAACACGTTTCTTGAATGGATGAATTGAACAGCATCGAAAAGTTGTTCCACCCAACGAAGCTTCAGAGCAAGTGGAACCTGCTTCTTCTGCCGAGCAAGGTACTGCCTAATAGACATTTGGCTTGCAAACTGCAAAATGACACCATTGTCCAGCGCGCCGAAGTATCGAATGATGCCGCTGTGATCATGACCAAGACGCTGATATACGAGCTTTTCCCGTTCCAAAAAGTGCGATTGCGAAGGATCGCAGAACTTGACGACAGCGTCAAGACGTGCGACCACCGCCGTGATACCCGCACCAACCAGATCCCCGGCCCCTAAGCCGAGTGGCCATTGTATAGTGGACTCCCGCATCTTTCTTCCACAACGCCGCCTACGACGGGTGCGCACTAGCGATCGCTTGGAGAGGTGCGGAGGGTCGTACGTGGTACGCAATGGATCGTGTGCTGCAGCGGAGTATGTCGTGCGGTGGGACGGGTCGGCGGATGCTTGCGGGCGGTCGGCAGGCACAAACTGTGATAGTATTGAGATGTTACGGATCGTCACGCCTGATGCTCTCCGAAGGAGACACGTGAGCGGAGCGGCGAACGGTATCACGTGCAAGGAGTGCTTAGTGTGCTCAGCGTGCTTAGCGACACTAAGCATACTAATTACTATAATTAAGACAAAGTCTCCTATATCTTTAGAAACGTCGAGACACCCTTATAGCTTCGAGGCGTTTAACTTATATTATAAACTTACTAATTAGAATTAATACCTTATTCTTAATTATATCGCTCTACTCCTATCTACTAAGTACTCTCTAAAGAATAATCCTCGATTACGTAGTCTACTATCCTCTCTTAAGCCTAGTAGATAAACGAATCGTAATATAAGAATAATAGTTCTTTCTTAGTTAATTTAATCCTAAAGCTACGATTAAAGACGTAGCTATATCCGAAAGTAGTAGCTTAGCTAACTCTACTAGCTACTACTATTTTAGCCCTATCGCTTTAGGATAGCTCTACTTCGCCTACTATTTTTACGTATACTAGTAAAGCTATATTATAGATCGTTACGCCTAATACTCTCTAAAATAAATATATAAGTAGAATAGTAAGTAGTATTATATACAAAGAGTGCTTAGTATACTTAGTATACTTAGTAGTACTAAGTATACTAATTACTATAATTAGGATAAGTCTCTTATATATTTAGGAATATTAAGATACCTTTATAGCTTCGAGGCATTTAACTTATATTACTAACTTACTAATTAGAATTAATATCTTATTCTTAATTATATCGCTCCGCTCCTATCTACTAAGTACTCTTTAAAGAATAATCCTCGATTACGTAATCTACTATATTCTCTTAAGCCTAATAGAAGAATAAGTTATAATACTTTAAACGCTCTTAGGATAAGTACTTTATAGTAGATTAGAAAGGGAACTCCTATCTCTAGCGAAGTAGAAAGTAGCCGATATATACTAGCTAATAACTCTAAGCTAAAGAAAGACGATAACTCTAAAGAGGAAAAAGAAGAAGAAGTTCTACTTAATAAGAATATTAAACTAGCCTAGCTAGACCTTTATTATAGCGACCGAGCTAAATATAAGGACTAGGTTAACTAGGTTAATCTATACCTTATATTTAATCTAATCGAATTTAATAAATAGACTATCTTTATAATTATATTCCTTTATAGAAGCGTATAAAACTAGATTAAACCCTATCTTAAGGCTTATCTCGATAGCTAAGGATAAAATAACCTAATAAAGATATTTAGATATTATATATTCTTTAAAGATAAAATAAAAGAGATCTTTAGATTATCTAATAAGATATAATAAGCTATATAAGTTATTTAATATCTAAAGTAGAAGATATCTACTTTAAAGTATATAACTAAGTTCTAGGAATATAGATAAGTTACTAGATAGGATTAGATAGGACTAAATAGTATAAATAACTATATTCTAATATAGCCTTAAGGACTCTATTAAGGACGAGTTAATAAGATATAAAGGAGTAGTTACGAACCTTAAGGAGCTTATATAAGTCGTAATCTCTATTAATAATTAACTCTAGGAATAATACTAAAAAAAGAAATATAACTCTAAGATTAGAGGAATAGTAGGATATATTCTAGACTAACGACGATAATATAATAAGTATATTCTAAAGGCAACGACTAATAATAATAGAAGTTATAATAAACCCTATTATAGTCTATAACTAATAGAACTAGATACTATCTAAAGGGGTCGAAAATTTAATAAAAGTAGAAAAGGTAAGAGTTTGCCTAAAAGAAGAAATATAGGAAAACTAACTTATTATATCTATAGAAAGGAAGGCTATATAGTAAGGGACTATCGCTAGAAGAATATAGTATAACGATAGTTTAATATAATATAACTATATAGAGATATATACGATACGATAGGTATACTAAAGCCTAAGCTACTACCTATATAGATTAATATAATAGTATATAGAGTAGATAACGATACTATAAAAGAATCTTAATATAGTTATAGAAGCCTTTACTAGCGATTCTATTACTAAGATTTATATTAAATCTACTACTTTATAAAAGATAATATAGGATTTTTCCTTTAATAACTACGAGATAGTATTATATAAGAAGATATAAAATCCTAGACGAAAGAAGAGAATAACGATAAGTCTTACTTATACGATAATAAAGAAAACTAAGATCTAGAAACTTTATTCCCTTAAGGAGAGGCGCTTAAAGTTATTCTAGAAGTTCTAAAGTCCCTTCTATAGGAAGAGGATTAGTAAAATAAGTTAGAGGAAGAAAGCCTACTAAAGGAAAACGAATCTAAGGAGTTAGATAGCGAAATCTAATAAGATAGCGATAATAAAGTCCTTACGTTTACGATAGATACACTAGTACTAATATACGCTATACTACTTTATATTATAAGAAGATATAAAGAGATGTTCCTATATAATAATAACTAATAACGATAGTTAGACCTAATTTAATTCAACTATACTTAGATATAACTACGAACTAAGTTCTAGAACTATCCTTAAGTCCTAAGGGATTATATATACTATAATTTTATAAGAGAATAAGTATCTATAGAGAGTACGATAACACTATATAGATATCTCCTATCTAATAATTAAATAGTAGTTACTTAAGAAATATAATAAACGGTCTAGAAGCTAAACTAGTACTACTATAAGGTAATTATAGCTTAAGGACGATATATATATAATAATACTTTCGAAGAAAGAATATATATAGAAGAAGCCTATACTATAAAACTACGAATCTAAGATTAGTTAGCTCTACGTTAAATAGGTAACTAGTTAGAAAACGGATTAACTCTCTAGATTAGAGCATTCTAAGAGAGTTCCTTAATACGGAAACCGCTTAAGTA
Organism: Pseudocercospora vitis; assembly: GCA_026120125.1. Classification (NCBI taxonomy): domain Eukaryota; kingdom Fungi; phylum Ascomycota; class Dothideomycetes; order Mycosphaerellales; family Mycosphaerellaceae; genus Pseudocercospora; species Pseudocercospora vitis. The sequence continues at coordinate 78,879 of JALRML010000065.1, forward strand.
TCGCTAGTAGTATTTCGTATAAAAATAAGCGTTAATAGATATATAACGAGTACCTTAATAGATTCTAGAGTAAGTAGAAATTTTGCCTCTAAATCTTTTATTAAATAACGTAGAATTATAATCTAATAGAAAGAATAAGGATATAAGCTAATCGTAGTTAATAGATTATCTCTATCTAGAGTAGATCGTAAGATAATACTATATTATAGATCGTTATACCTAATACTTTTTAAAAACAAATATATAAGCGGAGCGGCGAATAGTATTACGTACAAAGAGTACTTAGTATGCTTAGCGTACTTAGTAGTACTAAGTATACTAATTACTATAATTAAGATAAAGTCTCCTATATATTTAGGAACGTTAAGACGCCCTTATAGCTTTAAGGCGTTAAACTTATATTATAAGCTTACTAATTAGAATTAATACTTTGTTCTTAATTATATCGCTCTACTTCTATCTACTAAGTACTCTCTAAAGAATAATCCTCGATTATATAGTCTACTATACTCTCTTAAGCCTAGTAGAAGAACGAGTTATAATACTTTAAACGCTCTTAGAATAAGTACTTTATAGTAGATTAGAAGAGGAACTCTCGTCTCTAGCAAAGTAGGAAGTAGCTAACGTATACTAGCTAATAACGTTAAACTTAGAAAGGATAATAACTCTAACGATAAAGAGGAAGCTCTACGATTTAAGAATATTAAGCCTACTAAGCTAGATCTTTACTATAGCGACCGAGCTAAGTATAAGAACTAGGTTAACTAAGTTAATATATATCTTATATTTAATTCGATCGACTCTAATAAATAGATTATCTTCGTAATTACGTTTCTTTATAGAAGCGTATAAAACTAGATTAAACTCTATCTTAAGGCCTATCTTAATAGTTAAGGACAAAACAACCTAATAAAGATATTTCGATACTATATATTCTTTAAAGATAAGATAAAAGAAATCTTTAGATTATCTAATAAGATATAATAAGCTATATAAGTTATTTAATACCTAAAGTAGAGATTATTCGCTTTAGAGTATTTAGCTAAGTTTAAAGAATATAGATAAGTTACTAGATAGGACTAGATAGTATTAATAACTATATTTCGATATAGCCTTAAGGACTCTATTAAGAATAAGTTAATAAGATATAGAGAAGTAGTTATAAACCTTAAGAAGCTTATATAAGCTATAATCTCTATCGACGATTAACTCTAGGAACGATATTAAGAAAAGAAATACGATTCTAAAGTCGAAGGAATAGTAGAATATATTCTAGACTAACGACGATAAAATAATAGATATATTCTAAAGATAATAAATAATAATAGAAGCTATAATAAACTCTACTATAGTCTATAGCCTATAGAGCTAGATACTATTTAGAAAGGTCGAAGATTTAATAAAGGTAGAAAGGGTAAAAGTTCGCTTAAGAAAAGAAGTATAGGAAAACTAACTTACTATACTTATAGAAAAGAAGGCTATATAGTAAGGAACTATCGCTAGAAGAATATAGTACGATAATAGTTTAATATAATATAACTATAAAGGAGTATATATAATACGATAGATATACTAAAACTAAAGCTACTACCTATATAGATTAATATAATAGTATATAGAATAGATAACGATACTATAAAAGAATCTCGATATAGTTATAGAAGCCTTTATTAGCGATTCTATTACTAAGATTTATACTAAATCTATTATTCTATAAAAGAAGATATAGGATTTTTCCTTCGCTAACTATAAGATAGTATTATATAAGAAGATACGAAATCCTAGATAGAAGAAGAGGATAATAATAAATCTTATATATATAACGATAAAGAAAACTGAGATCTAAGAACTTTATTCCTTTAAGAAAAGGCGCTTAGAGTTATTCTAGAAATTCTAGAGTTTCTTCTATAGAAAGAGGATTAGTAAGACGAATTAGAGAAAGAAAATCTATTAGAGGAAAACGAATCTAAGGAATTAGATAGCGAGATCTAAGAGGATAGCGACGACGAAGTCCTTATATTTATAATAGATACGCTAGTACTAATATACGCTATACTACTTTATATTATAAGGAGATATAAAGAGATATTTCTATACGATAATAATCGATAATAATAGTTAGACCTAGTCTAATTCGATTATACCTAGGCGTAACTATAAGTTAAGTTCTAGAACTACCTTTAAGTCCTAATAGATTATATATATTATAATTTTATTAGAGAAAGAGTACTAATAGGAAGTATAATTACGCTATATAGATACCTCCTATCTAATAAACAAATAGTAGTTACTTAGGAAATATAAGAAATAGTCTAAAAGCTAAACTAGTACTACTATAAAGCGATTGTAGTATAAGGACGATATATATATAACGATACTCTTAAAAAAAGAATATATATAGTAGAGGCTTATACTATAAGGCTACGAATCTAGAACTAGTTAGAATAACGCTAAATAGGCGACTAGTTAGAAAATAGATTAACTCTCTAGATTAGAGCGTTCTAAGAGAGTTCTTTAATATAGAAAGCGCTTAAGTATTAATAGTAGTGTTTTATACGAAGATAAGCATTAATAGGTATATAATAAGTACCTTAATAGATTCTAGAGCGAATAAGAACTTTGCCTCTAAATCTTTTATTAAATAACGCGAGATCGCAACCTAATAGAAGAAGTAAGGATACGAGCTAATCGTAGTTAATAGATTATCTCTACCTAAAGTAGATCGCGAAACGATACCGATACTACTAGTAATCTAACGGTACTATAAGGAAATTGTCTTAAATATAACTAATATAGCTAGTTATTATATCGTACTAGGCATACCTTAGTTAAGAAAGTATAATCTAGTAATAGACTAGAAGAGAAGAGTACTTATATTTTAGGAATATAACTATAAGATCGTAGTTTAATCTATATAGAAATAGAGAGTTCTAATAAATAAGGTAAGGAAATAGCTAAGAACTATCTAGCTTATACTAATAAGGAGCCTAGATAGGAGCCTAACTTAGATCGATACTATTTAAGGAGATCTAATAGATCGTAAGGATTATAAGAATAATAGAAACTATATACTATTAAAGAATACTAGACTCTTAGATCTAGATATTCCTAAGGAGTATAGTAAATAGAAGCGACTCTTTAAAGAGGAAAAAGGAAAAGATACCTTATTTAAATATTAACTATAGGATTATAAGATATACTTATAGCCTAAGAAAGAGCCTCTATAGAGATCCCTATATATAATATCTAAGAAAGAGCTTAAAACCTTAGATAAATAGCTAAAGGAGAAACTAGAAAAGGGCTAGATATAGAAATCGATATCCTTAGTAGCCTTACTAGTTATATTCGTTCTAAAACCTAATAGAAGTTTAAGGTTAGTAGTCGATTTTAGATAACTAAACGATATTATAATAAAGAATCGATATCTACTACTAAATATTAAAGAAATATAGAACCGATTAACTAGATTAGACTAGTATACGAAGATCGACTTATATAACGTATTCTATGTAATACGAATAGCTATAGGATATAAATATAAGACTATATTCCGAATAAGATATAGACTATATAAGTTCTTAGTTATACCGATAGGACTTACTAACGTCCTAGTATTATACTAAGATTTAGTTAACGAAGTTCTCTAAGAACTCCTAGATATCTATATTATAGTATATATAGACGATATCTTAATCTATACTAAAGGAATTCTTAAGAAGTATATATAATAAGTATAAGATATCTTTAAAAGGCTTATCTAAATAGGATTTAAAATAGTACTAGAAAAATACAAGTTTTATAAGAAAGAAGTTAAATTCCTAGGCTTCGTTATTAATATTAGAGAAATTAAGATCGATCTAGAGAAAATTAAATCTATATAGAAATAGCTAATACTAAAATACATTAAGGACGTATAATTATTCCTAGGACTAGCGAACTATAATAGGAAGTTTATTATAAATTATTTAGTATTATTAATACTATTAACGGATCTAACGAAGAAAGATATTAAATAGAACTAGGGACCTAGATAATAGATAGTATTCGAAGAGATTAAGTAATAATATATTAAAGAACCTATATTACGATTATTCGATAGAGATAAGGACGTTTAGATCGAAATAGATATATCTAATAGAGCTATAGGAGTATATCTAACCTAAGAGTATAATAGGAAGCGATACCTAGTAGCCTATTATTCGAGGAAGATATTACTAGTAGAATAGAACTATAACGTCTATAATAAGGAGCTACTTATAATAGTTATATCTCTATAATACTAGAGGATATACGTAGAAAGAGTACCTAGGATAATAATTCTTTCTAATTATAAGAACCTAATATACTTCCTTATAACTAAAGTACTAATCTAAAGATAGGCCCGCTAGTTAGAGTTATTAGGATAGTATAAGTTTAAAATCTACTATACTCTAGAACGCGAGAATAGTCGAACTAATATACTAAGCCGCTATAGCGACTATATAGAAGATTATAAGATAGTATAATAATAAATACTTAAGGCAAATTAAGATGGAAGCCTTAGTACTAATATAAAAGAATTTAATAATATTATACGAATCCTTTAGGATATAGAGGAATAGTTTCTAATCGAGAATAGGAAATATTAAGTACTAAAGGAACGAATAGAAGAGTATATATAATAATACTACGATAGACTAGAAACTAGATACCTTAGAGTTACTAAAATAATAGAACTAATATAGCGAAGTTTCGTATTCCTATAAATATAATAACGAATAGTTCAATTTATCGCTAAGTATTTATAATACTAACGTAATAAGGCATTAAGATATCTAAAGTATAGATATATTTAATTTAGAACTCTACTAGAGCAACTATAGGACGAGGTTATAATAGACTTTATTACGAAACTCCTAAGGTCTAAGGATAAAGCTATAGGATAATAATACGATATAATACTAGTTATAGTCGATAGGCTTACTAAATATATATACTTTATTCCTACGTATAAAACGTATATAGTAGAGTAACTTAGATACCTTATACTAGATAGGCTAGTACGATATTATAGTATTCTAAAGGCATATATTACCGATAGAGATAAGCTCTTTATATTAAATTATTAGAAGATACTTATAGTAACCCTTAGAATTAGGTATAAGCTATTAATAGTATATTACCCTTAGATAGATAGATAGACTAAGAGGATAAATTAAACTCTAGAATAATACTTAAGATACTACGTTAATTATATATAAGATAATTAGGCTTCGCTATTACCTATAGTATAACTTATACTAAATAATTAATAATCTAAGACTACGAAAAAAATACTATTCTTTACTAACTTTAGAAAGAATCTATAACTATTTAGAGAATAGATACTATAATATCTATATATAGAATCGGTAATAATCGCTTTAGAAGATCTAAAGAAGATATACGAGAACTTACGATAGATAATTCTTAAGTCTTAAAAGTAGATTATAGGACTATATAATACTAGAAGAAAAATAGCGCCTTAGCTTAAAAAGGGGGATAAGATCTACCTCCTTATAAAAAACCTAAAAACCTAGAGATCGACTAAAAAACTAGACTATATAAAAGTTAGGCTATTTTTAATTAATAAGCCTAGGGGACTATATAATTACTAACTTAAATTACTAGTAGATACGAAAATCTACTTAGTATTCTATATATCCTTATTAGAATCTACTAACGCCGAGATACTATACTAGGAAACGTTCTATTTCTAATCTAAAGAAGAGAACGAATTTAAAGTCGAAAAAATCCTAGATAAAAGAGATTAGAAATATCTTATTAAATAGAAAGGATATAATCGTACCGAAGCTATATAGAAACTAAAGAAAAACCTATAGAACTATTAGTAGAAAATATAAGAATACTATAAAGGGAATAATATATCTTAACTTATAGGTAATAGCTTAGGGATCTCCTAAAAATCTTTATTAAAACCCTCGAGTATACTCTAAGTATTAGAAGAGAGGTTTAACGCTAGGCTCTTAGTCTATATCTCTAGTAGAAGCTTAGATATTTCTTTAGCTTTCTACTCCTCGATACTCTTTTCTTCTATAGTAATCGTCTCCTTAGCGTAATAATCGATTAAGTCTATTTGTTAGTAAAAGCGCTCCTTCTATACCCTTATAACCTTTAAATCCTTAAGAGCCTTCTTATATATCTATATAGCCTTCTTCTATATAGAACGAGATTCTTATATCCTTTAGTAAAGATAAGCCTTCTCTTTAGCTAACCTTTTAAACTCTAACTAAGTTACTTTTACGTTATAGCGCTACTTATAATAAAGATATTTACTATATTTCCTAGATTAGAGATAGACCTTATATATATAACTATACTTTTCGTAATAAGAATATTTCTTTACTATCGTTTCGCTAATAGATTCGATAAATTCGTAAAAATAGTAATAATAGATAGTACTAGAAACCTTTTAGTATTTAGGCATTATAGAAAGCTATAATAGTCTATAAAACTAAGATAGTCATTATAAGTAGTTAGCTTTAGGACGAAGCTAGGCTAGAAAGGGGATTATATTATAGATTATTATACCTAATACTCTCTAAAACAAATACGTAAGTAGAATAGTAAGTAGTATTATATATAAAGAGTACTTAGTATACTTAGCGTACTTAGTAGTACTAAGTATACTAATTACTATAATTAGGATAAGTTTCCTATATATTTAGGAACGTCGAGATGCTCTTATAGCTTCGAAGCGTTTAACTTATATTACTAACTTACTAATTAGAATTAATATCTTATTCTTAATTATATCGCTCTACTCCTATCTACTAAGTACTCTTTAAAGAATAATCCTCGATTACGTAGTCTACTATACTCTCTTAAGCCTAGTAGAAGAACGAGTCGTAATAGGCTATTAGTAGTAATATAGTAGTTAGATTAATATATATTCTAATATACTACTATAAACTAATAGCTTTTTTAGTACTTAATTTTTTTAATCTAATATTTTTCTACTAGAACTATAATATAATTATTATTCTATTAAAAGTAATATAATTCTTATTTTATAACTTATAAATTATACTAATATAGATAAGTATTTCT
>JALRML010000066.1:0-85732 GCA_026120125.1 Pseudocercospora vitis
TAAGTATAAGTTTTTTTTAACTTTCTATATAGTATAGATTAATATAAAACTTATAGCTTAACTCTTTAAACTCTTTAGTACTTTAGAAAATCTTTAATATAATAATAAATCTAGAATTTCTATATCTTTTAAAGTACTAAAAGTTTTAATTAACGTTTTAGAGTTTTCTAGATAATCTAATAAGTTTTATATATATATTTTATAAGTAAAAAATAAAAAAAAACTCTTAGTTTATTTATAGAAATCTCGAATAAGATAGGAAAACCTAAAATAGAAAAAGTAGAATTAGATATCTAGTACTACTAAGTACTTATAGTAGAAACTAAGATAACGGTCTTAAATCCTCGGCTAAAGGTCTTAGTAAATTTACAAACTTATAAGACAGTCGCGGAATCTCTCCAAGTATTTCGTCGTTAGTAATTTCCAATACCAGCCGAGCGGCTTGTGAAGGTTCGGCCCGGAAATATTGTAGAATTCGCTCCGCTGCATGGCTGATCTCTCGAATTTGCGCACCTTCATAGACGTCCATTAGCTCCACAAGTCGATCGAAATCTCCGTCGCGTGGTTCCAGGATTCTGTTCGTAGCGATCAGCAGGGAGAACAGGATATGACGGGGACGCAGCTGACCTTGTTTCAGTCAATGCTTCGCCAAGGAGCAATAAGATTCCTTCACCCCAAGTTCTTACGAGTCGATCCAACCTTTCGCCTAACTTCCGTAGACGCGTGCCGATACATGGTGTTTCAGCGCCCTCCATAGCATTCCCAAAGCTGGTCATACCTTGGCTGACATGAGCCTTCATGATATGTAGGGGATTGCCAGCTCTAGGAGCCTCCGAGGCAAGGCTTTCTGGTGTACTGACCACGAATGCATCCGTTCCACCCCGTTTGGTAGTCGTGATATCCCTCCACAGCGCCACGGTGTGATAGTTGCGCATCAATCGGAGAACTCCGATGCAGCTGCCCATGTGATTGATCACACGAAGACGCTCTGAGATACTCATCGCACTATCTATGCGGATGATGTCGCTCAGAGTTTGCGATCGCAGACCCTGCACTGCAGCTTTGAGGATGGAGAGCGCCGAGCTATCACCGACTGAGATGGCTAGTGCGGCTAGTCCAGCTTTGCCTTTGCCAGGAACTTTTAGGATCATGGCTTGATAGGTCCGCATCGCAGTAAAGACCATTGCACGCCGTTGCGCATCGTGACCCTTCCTATCTTCCGAACGGATGTAGTTATCGATTAGCGTTGCAGGATTGTCTGCCTGAGGCCTCCCGGGCCCCTTCCGGTTGCCTTTTCGTCCAGCCGGCTTTCGAATGCCGCCATAATTTCGCGTGCTTGATGGATTTAGCGACGTTTGAGGGGACAAAAATGTGGGTGAGATGTCCTGAGTGCCTTCGACCTCGTTTGAGTATGATTCCTGCATGGACGAGGATGGCACCCCAATAATTTCTGTATTTGCCGACCCCTGTTGCATATTCGGCGTGTTTAGCTCTTGAGATTCGCATAGCGGCAGCTGAACTTGTGAAGTGGGAGAACCGTTGTCGTTTGACGGTGATATGCCTTCCATCGTGGAGGATTTAGGGCTAGCCATCTGCATGGATACAGCTCCAGGGCTCTGGATGGGCGAATACCAATCGTTGAGGCCGGGCAGGAATTGCTCCCTGCGGTTCGCGTTCATCAATAAGTCGGCTTGCAAGCATTCTTCGGGGGGGATTATACGAGCTCAGCATCTGTATTGGCGAATCATGCGAGTTGGCAGATTGTAGCTGGATTGCATCCACAACTGTACGATCACTCTCCGGCAAGAGTGACCAGTAATCGCTATGTCGTTCCTCATGGTCTTGCGCAGCCTCTTGTTGTTGGTCATGATGTTGCGCGTTGTTCAATAGTCTAGTTCATGGGTTCAGTCGACTTCCACGCCTCGCTATGTCCTCAACTTACCCCATTTGTATCATCACCTTCAGTACGGCAATGTAACTGTGCGAGTCTAGCCAGACAGCTCCAATGAGTGCCGCCACAACGTTCTTTAGAGTAGTTGGCTGGACGCCATCGTGGACTTGACGTTCGCTAAGCTTCAGCCATTGGTCAAGACGAAGCACTTTCGCGATTCTGCCGCAGTGTTCTCTGCTTCGAATTTCAGATGACGAGCCTTGCAAGACACCTACACTCCCTGCGTCAAGATAAGACCAATTATAAGGGGTTGAGTTTTACCTCGGGGGAGATTTCGCTCTGTTCCGTCACTCATCACGACAAATCCCATGAGAGAGTCGCCAAGTTGAGCGAGCCCTCGGTGGCCCTCTCGGTCGGGGCTATTGGTGTCCCCTGCCAAAAAACACCTTTCAAGCAGATTTAGATCCCAAAAGTCGTACGAGAGCTTTGACTGAAGATCATTGAAAACATGCACTTTGGTATGAACATCATCCAAAATCCATGTCTGCGCCATTTTTGTCATGCTCACGGTTATTGTGATCCAATGATGCGAGAAGCCTGTTGTGTCAAGGTAGCACGTCCGCCAGGGCGTGACAAGGGCAATTATATCCATTTCAAGTCCCCAAAGCGCTGTGGTGCACCTGGAGTGGCGTCATTCTGAGCCGCCCCCTCTCCCGAGACCCTCGTGTCCTACTTGCTTGCACAAGGGGGCTTGGACGGGTGCTGGATGCTCCGAGATAAGGACAGAGACGTGCACTTATCGAGCTGGGAGATTGTCAGCACCATGAGCATTCGCTGTAATTCTGCATCATGCTGCAAGCCACAAGCATTGCCTCTGTGCATGCAGCAGATGTGGCTACCCAACACTAGTCTGCTTTCGGCAATGTCTTTAGAAAGAATGCGAAATCTCCGATTCTGGAGTAGCGCGACATCGAGATCACCTCTCAGCTTGCTAGTGTCGCTGTGTTGCTGTGTCGCCGCATCCCGGTCAGACGATGCCGCAAGGCACGCTGCATGACTTTAGAGAATGATGGAATCTCCCCTGCCAATTTCGGCAGAGCTACTGATGAAAGGATTCGGGACGTGGCAGCGTACCTGGAAATTAAGAGTACTTAGAGGTTTGCGAAGGCACGGAGGATGTCTTCGTTTCAGCTATCCGGGCAGCGGTAAACTCGAAGACATGCGGTCCACTGACAAATAGCCAGCAGACTTGGTCATCGTCGCATGAAGCACAAGACGCCATGATGAACGGGCCGAGCGCGCTCGACTTAGAAGTGAAATTCATTCTTTGCAAAATGCTTTATGAGCGCGGGTACATGCGGCTATGGAATTCTTTCTCAGCATCGCAGTGGGGCTCAGCGATGGCTTTGTCGTTCCGGAAGTGGATAATGATGGAGAATGGTTTCATAGCCTCTGTACTATCATCGAAAAGTGGGTTTTCTGTCCCATAGTACCAAGATTGGGCTGCCTCGGAATCAGATCCTAGCAGCGCAGATAAACTCCTGGGCGCCATACAAGTCGTCTTCGAGGACGTATAAATTGGCTCCCTGGCGGCGCTAACAAAAAGGACGATATCGTTTCCCAAGACATCGTTGCGGGCCATATTCAGCATAAAGTGATCCTGGTAACTGCGCCGAACTTAGGCACGTAATAGTTCAAATAAGACATGAAGTTCTGCAGAGGTCAGGCCAGGCAGGAAGGGTGATAGGAGACTGGTTATGGTGCGTATAATTCTCCGCGATCCTTGTACCAAGGACGCATTATCCGAGGAATCGCGGCAAGTTCTGAGCAGAACATATAAAAATAATTGGAATTCCCGCTGCGCTTGAGTTTGAGTGATCATGTGAAGAAATTCCGTTAGGACAAGGACGGAAATGAGGAGCATACTAGAATTTGACTAAAGCTGATGGCCTTGCAGTATGTAATCTTGCTGGCCTATACTCAGAACAAAATGGAGAGCATCTTTCTCCGTGGTCGCTTTGAATGTGATCTGACCGCAAGACAACTTGTCCAAGTCGATCTTTGGAATATTTCGGAGGCTTGGACGATTTTGTCTACTGGTTTCTACCAAGAGGGCAATGTGGTGACTTTGCGATCGAGTTGTCGTATCGCCTTCTACCTCAACAAATAACTCGAGACTACTCGTCCGCAAGTAAGCAGTCCGTGGCGGTGACGCTCGACAGATTCCACACTGGATCATTGCGGTGAAGTCCGTACCATTAGGACTTCGAGATGACGACGTCCGAGAGGTGGCCCGAGGAGTGCTTGGTATGCTGATCCTTGAGCCATAACCATGACTCTGCTCAATTCTGATGTTGCCTTCTCGTCCTTTGGCTCCACTGCTGCAAAGAGGCTTCGATACGCATATTGGGCATTGGATTTTGTCAGAATTGTCATTGGGGTTCGCCGTGAGCACTGAATCTCTTGGGCATTGTGGGTCCGTCGAAGTAGCGGCGAGTATCGAGTTTCCTGCTCCTCCGTCATTAAGTGCCGTCAGGGAAGAAGTCCGCGCTTTGGAGATCAATGTAGATATACCAGACCCTGGTCCTATAACATTCTTGCTGGCAGTGTGATGAGCCTGCAGGTACATCGGTCGCGGGAGAACAACACTTCGACTACGGACTGCTCTTGCGACTTCACATGCGGTGTATTGTAACGCTGCCGTCATCCGCATCTTTGAGGTTTTGCTAAAGTTGTAGTTGTCCTCGATGCCCCATTTCTTAAAGACTTCCCCATGAGATCGAGGCACGCTATACATGCCATGTCCGTGCATAAAGAGGTAGCACAGGTAGCATGGTCTTTTGCTAGCTCGGATATAACGGGGTCTGTGTGAGGTAAACCGCTCCAAATGAGCCAGAATCTGAATCTCAGCATGAACGATTTTCTCTTTCTGCTTCCATTTTGGTACTCTGGGAGGTCTTATGGTGATCATGGTGATCGATCCAAATAGGGCCTTCGCATGAGTCGCTATCGTCACAAGGAAATGGAAAATCCTGTGATAGTTCGCAATAGCGCGCAGCTGTCGCATCCAGTGCGCTCCAAAGTGCTCAGAAATCGGATCTTGGAAGTACATCAGCTTGTTGGCGCACCGTAAAAGCCGAATCAAGTTCTTTCGTTCTTCCTCGCCCGCTTGCGAGGCCATGATCTGCTGGAGAGCTTGCTGAAGTTTCTTGAGACGCTGATGTAAGCCAAGCCGCTCTTCATCGTGGGAACCTGTGGACATTGCCTGGGACAGAATCATCTCAACCGGCTTTTCTATTCCACACCCACTGGTCCCTGCTTTCTTTATGGTGCCAAGTCGTTCAAAAATGCGGTCTCGATGAAGGGTGACGAGCGTAGTCTGGACATTCGACAGAGTGTCCTCCTTCGTCGACTCCCCTCGCGACCATTCTTCAAGGTGAGCGAACAGTCGTTGAATTGTATGCTTTGTTGCTTCTGGTACGCCTCCATTGGCAGAAACTGTTATCCGCAAGAATGGCTTGTTGGGAAAGTGCTGTACCGCTGCTGCCGTTACCCCATCTCTGCCCGGCGATACACAAGTCAAGAAGGCGATATCATCAGCAAGTTGGCGTTCGTCTTGTCCTGAAAGCGCTGTTTCGGGCTGTGTTCCTTCCATACATCTCGGCCTGTCTACCTCAGCCAGTAGACGCTGATCTTGATACTTGCCATGTGCAACGAGGCTGGTTATATCGTTCTCGAAGTTTTTACGATCGATTTTGGCCCACAAGGACATCGGTGCAGCATCACTTTGGTGAATTCTGAGGAATCTAGGATGGAGTGAGATTATATGTGCTTCCTCCAGAGCAACAACATGATCGCGCTGCGATAGCCGTGCTTGCCAGTGAAAAGCTGGACCATCATTGCGCATGACAACAGCCCTTCACCCGCAGCGCGTGCACGTGCCGAGGCGAGGCGTGATTCACACCTGACACGTTGTTTCCCATGATCGCGGAGGCCCATAGGTGTCCTGAAACCTTAACTGTCACGGAGGTCTAAGAGGTACATAGGTATGTAATAGCCTCAGGCCGGCTGGCACGCATGCGACTGTGACTGCGGGGAAACATCTGACCGACGCTAGAGCCAATCGGGCGCTGAGAATTTGGAGAATGTGCAACCACCACTTCTGGAAGGACGTGGTCGCCTTGAGGCGCTTTCAAGCATTGCCGGAAACATGAAAAGACTCGGAACAGTGTGCTAGGCTTTCGTGTATTGACAGGCGAAACCTGGTCGACATGGCCTTATTTTTCGCCGCATACATACCTTTGCCCTACCAAGCTACTGTTTGTCAGGAGAGTCTTTTGATGCGTCGCGTAACAACCCGTTCACAGCATGAGATGCGCAAGACGCGCGAGCGAGCAGAGACAAGACACCGTAAGTGTGTCTACGAGCTTGCATTACCGCCAATTGTCACAGTTCGTCCTCATGCATCTACATTGCAGAAGTGGGTCCAATTGCAGCCAGCCGCAAGAGCGTGCATGGAGTGGACTCCGAGGCTGCGAGCACTCAACTGGAAGCAAGCACACCAAGTCGTATCCAAGACGATTAGCAGTAAGTAAGCCATGCATAGTGGGAAAGCTCAATGCTTCGGGAAAGAGTGCTGAACCAATAGGAATCCCTGGCATCCTCCCTCCTGTCCAAGATGTTGGCGCAAGCAAAATGCAATGCACTGAATTTGGGGTTCCACATTCAGTGTTTTGAACTTGCAGCATGATGACAAGCGACTGCCACGCTTGCAGGAGTCCGGTCGACCAGAGAGCGACCCTGGGGAGTCAATGCGAATTCGGCCAATCTCATATTGCTCAAGAAAAGCTGCTTGTCTTCTTTTCTCTGAGTCCCGAGGCTACTGTTCCAGATCACAATGGCACTGGCTGACAGATAGCCTCACCGGCTGCACAAGATGATGAAAGGGGTCTGCAAATTCTTCGCGACCGGCAAGAAGTGTCCGTACGGCGACACGTGCAGATTCAAGCACAAGTTGAGCTCCTCCAACAGCGCCACTCCTGGTCAGAAAGACCATAATCGTCCGACGTCTGCTGTCTCTTCTAGCGCTAAAGACTGTTTCCGCTATCGCTCACCTCGGATTGACAACGAGAACGCCAGTTTGCTGAAGCAGTGGCTGTACTGTCTTCCGGAAGAGAAGAGAAAGAGCCGACCACTGGGAGACGATGAGCTAGGAAAATTCGTTCGACTGACGCTCAGGCTCCTTGAGTCCGGTATCGACAACATGCAGCTCGTCATCCTCAGACTCGGGGAGGAGTGCGGCCTTGTCCGGGTCCGCGAGATCATTGACCGAAACTTCGAAAAGATGGATGATAACGAGCTGGAAGTTGTCATGGCCACTCTTCTGCTGCCCTACTTCAAAATCCTCTCGCACGATGCTGTACTACAGTCTATGGTGGTGGAGACTCAGCATACTGCGCTTCTTAACGCCTTATATGGTATCAACGGCGAGCGAGGCTCCAATATCTTTACCGCACTGGCGCGAGGCTTGTCGGCCCGGGAGGATCGCGAGTACATCGAAGTTACCATTGCTGTCCTTGCTGGCATGCTCGAACGGAATCGCTCCGCCATGGCTAATACAAATATCCGGGCCGCCGCTGAGGTTCTGGTCTCGCTTCTGGATATCTCGAATCCGAGTCGGGCCGCTGAGCGGCACTTACGCACCATCAAGACCGTACTACACCTCGCAATCAATTTACCAGAGACTTGCGCTATCACTGATCATGTTGGTTCAGATTCTGCCGCTACTTTCACGGTGGCTCAAGATCTCCCGGGTGCTCGGTCTGCGCGTGGACCCCGTCATGACAACGATAGTGTCGACATCCAGGATATCGAGATCTTGCCAACGTTGCAAGAGATATTGAGTGAGCGGACTGAGTACCTACCGCGTGAAGACCCGAACTTGTGGCATATTCGCGGTCTGCCTGGCTTGATCGATCGTCATTTCCGCCTTGTGCGAGAAGATACTGTGGGCCAGCTGAGAGATGCCGTCAAAGCTCAACTCTTTCATCAGCGGAGTGCAGGGGATACTCCTCGAGCTTCCAAGCAAGAGATTCGTACGAATGCTTACCATGGCGTCTCTCTCTACAACGTAATGTTCGACGCCAAAAAGGGCTTGCTCTTCGTTTTGCGGTTCCAGCAGCCCCAACTGCTCCACGGCAAATTCTGCAAGAAGCGCGAAGACTGGTGGCAAGAGTCTCAGCGACTTGCTCCCGAGTCCCTGATCTGTTTGCTGTCGTCGCGTGAAGAGGCAAATCAAGACGCCACATTTCTCGTTGTTCACTCGCCCGACCTTGGTCCGGCTCCATCCAACCCCAAAACGACCGGATCTTCCCTTCACAAGCAGCACACACTGTGGAAGGACCGTGAACATGCATTCGTCATCGCCCAGCTTGCTTCGACTGAGCCACATGCAGCGTCAGACTTCATCAAGGGTTGCTTGTCTTCGCGAAAGGTTCGCCGCTCTCTCATCGAATTCCCCGGAGTTCTGCTGCCCACTTTCGGGCCGACACTTTCTGCACTCCAGCGTATGGCCGCATCCCTTGATGTACCCTTTGCAGAGGCGCTGATACCTGATGCCAATAGGGCGGAGCCGCGTCCACCGGCGTACTCGGTGCGTGGTGGCTTTCGATACAACTTGCGTGGCCTAGTTCCGGAAGATCAGCGTGACCAGTATCGCAACACGGACGATACAAAGCAGGACATTGCCTCCGCGCTGGAACTTAGTGGACTTGATAAGACACAGCGAGAGGTGAGTAGTCGGGGCTGTATGTTCTATGTCTCCTACTAAGTTTGTCCCAGGCTGCACAACATGCACTCACTCATGCAATTGGCTTGATTCAGGGTCCTCCTGGAACAGGGAAGTCATACACTGGCGTGAAGATCCTCCAGGCGCTCCTGGACAACAAGCATGCCGCCAATCTCGGACCCATCATCTGCGTTTGCTACACCAATCATGCTTTGGACCAACTCCTGGAACACCTCCTCGATGCTGGAGTAAGCCAGATCGTCCGCATCGGCTCTCGCTCCAAGAGTGATCGCCTTGTAGGCGTGAATCTCCGCACATTAGCTCGGCAGCACAGCTTCACGAAAATGGAGGGTCGGCGTTGGTTTGAATGCAAAGGCTCGATCGAGGAGTCAGGTCGAGCCATGGATCACTTGGTTCAGCGTCTCGATTCCATCCTGCACAATCCTGAGAAGGAAATGACACCTTTCTTAAAAACAAAGTATGCGCATTTGTGGGTCCAACTGCCTCGCGATGTAGACGGAGATGGGTTCACCGTTGTCCACGGCAAGACGACGGCTTCTTTTTGGAGGACCTGGTCGGAACAAGGTCTCGCCGCACATTCCGCTCGAGATCGAAGCCTCGCCGTCTTGCGCAGTGGAACAGTGAGGCTCGTTGATATGACCCGCGGAGAGCGCGAGCTTTTGTACAACTCATGGATAGACGAGCTAACTTCCAGCATTTATCAGGACCTGAGGATTGAGCTCGCGACATTCAACCGGAGCAAAGTGGCGATGGAATCTCTTCGTGGCGACCTTGACTTGCGCGTACTATCGAATGCGAATGTCGTCGGAATCACAACAACGGGACTGGCGCGTCAGCTTGGCACCCTCTCCAAACTTCAATCCAAGGTTCTCGTAGTGGAGGAGGCTGGAGAAGTTCTAGAGGCCCATCTTCTCACTGCTATGCTACCGTCGTTGGAGCATGCCATTTTGATCGGAGACCACCAGCAATTAAGGCCGAAAGTGTATAACTACGACCTTTCTGCAGAGAACCCCCGCAGCAACCAAATTGCACTAGATGTGTCTTTGTTCGAGCGCCTTATTCACCCTCGCCAGGAAAATGTCCAAGGTCTCCCGTACGTCACTCTGGAGACTCAGCGACGCATGCACCCATCGGTATCGCAGCTCATCCGCTCCACGTTGTATCCTAATTTGCAAGATGCTGAATCAGTGAAGACTTATCCGGAAGTTGTGGGAATGCGTAAGAGACTGTTCTGGATGGACCACAAAAAGAAAGAAGATGGCCAGAGAACCCAGATGCAATCCACTTCTCGTACCAACCGCTACGAGGTCGAAATGGTCGCTGCTCTCGTCGGCCATCTCCAGAAGCAAGGCGTCTATGCCGCAAATGATATTGCGGTACTGACACCATACTTGGGTCAGCTGCGGCGCTTGAAGGAGAAGCTCCAGAACTCCTTCGGCATCATCCTCAACGACCGAGACATCGATGAGTTGGCTCAAGAAGATGCCACGAAGGATGTGGAACCGGCTCTGGCTGCTGATCCTTCTCGTCGCCGTATACCCATGACCAAGGGCACACTGTTCCAAGCGATTCGACTCGCTACTGTCGACAACTTCCAAGGAGAAGAAGCTAAGGTGGTCATTATCTCTCTGGTTCGCAGCAATGACAGCAACAACTGCGGTTTCTTGCGGACACCCAGTAGAATCAATGTATTGCTCTCTCGTGCGAAACACGGTATGTATATCCTAGGCAATTCGGCAACCGCGTCGAGTGTTTCAATGTGGCAACGAATCCTGGAGATCTTCGAGACCGAGGGCAACATTGGCACTGTTCTGGAGCTATCCTGCCCTCGCCACCACGATACCCCTATGCAGGTCAGGGAGCCGGAGGACTTCACTCGTGTGGCACCAGAAGCAGGTTGCGATCTCATGTGCGGCAAGCAACTACCTTGTGGTCATGCTTGTCCGTCAAAATGTCATGCGGAGAGCCTGCACAATGGAGTCCACTGCTTGAAGGACTGCGTTCGACCGAGGAAAGGCTGCACTCATCATTGCAAGAGAGCCTGCGGAGATGAATGTGAGGCTCAGTGCACTGTCATTGTTCAATGTGACATCACCCTACCTTGCGGACATCACGTTACTAAGATGCCGTGCTGGCTGTACCAAGACAAAGCCAGTTATGTGTGCAAGGAGCCCGTTGAGCGGCAAGTTCCTGGCTGCGGGCACGGCGTCGTAGTTGCTTGTCATATTGCTGTCGATGGTCCAGGATATTGCTGCCAGGAGCGGTGCTCATCGACGCTGAAATGCGGCCACAATTGTCAATCAGTGTGCTTTGAATGCCGCCGGCGGAATCATGAAGGCAAGATTGACGTAGTCAATCACGCTAAGTGCAGTCATAGGTGCGGCAGGGGCTTCACCAGCTGCGTTCACTCGTGCCCGGAGCAGTGTCATACTAGCGAACCCTGCCCGCCTTGCTCGTCCAACTGCGAGGTGAGCTGCATTCACTCTGCGTGCCAAAAGCAGTGCTATGAGCCTTGCACGCCTTGTATGGAAGAGAAGTGCCCTTCGTTTTGCGAACATGCGGAGTGCCAGATGCCTTGCGGCGCTCCGTGCGATTGGGTCCCTTGCTCTAAGCGTTGCAAGAAAGTGTTGGATTGCGGTCATCAGTGCCCTTCGATGTGCGGTGAGATGTGTCCTTCTTCGAAATTCTGCCAAGTTTGCGCTACAGAAGAGGTTCGAGACAGCACTGTGGATCTCTACACAATGGAGACGTATGCAGAGTTGGATCTGGACAGGACGCCTTGTCTCTTCCCCCCGTGCGGGCACATCTTCACCGTGGAGACTCTCGATGGTCAGATGGAGATTTCCAAGCATTACGACATGGGCGAAGTCGACCATCTGAGCGTGCCGATTTCTATCAAGGATGATTTACTGCCTCTCTCCTATGAGAACCTCAAGACATGCCCCAATTGCCGCGGCTGTCTTCGCACCATTGCTCGGTATGGACGCGTTATTCGACGGGCGCTACTTGACGAGAGCACCAAGAAGTTCATCGCTTGGTCCCATCAGGCGTACCTGCCGCTTGCAGAAAATCTCCAGCAGAAGCAAGGAGAAGTACTGAACACTATTGGGCAGACTCCTTTGATTGCCCAAGTCTCATTCACTGGTCCCAGCACGTTGGCTGCTGCTATCCATCGTTCGACTGCAGGCCGTTACTCCGCCTTTCTTAAGCTTCGCCGTTCCATTGCGGATTTCACAAACAAGGTGCGTGCGGAGGAGCAGCCATTCCAACGTGTTCGCGATCTTGTCGAGTCTGTTCGGAGACGCCAGAACGTAGATATGCCGAAGTTCGAGTATGACCGGAGCATCCTACAAACTCGTGGTACACTCTTGGCGATCGCTCTCGGCCTTCGGTGCGATCTTGTCATCATTACGGACTTAGTGCGAAATTGGGAGAGCATGCCTCATCAGCAGCGTAGCGCCAAACCGTTGTCGATCAACCTGAGCGAGTATCGCATGGAGTGCAACTCTTTCCATGAGTCTGCCATGAAATCGAAGTATCCTCTTCAGCAGGCTGAGGGCCATATCTTTTGGGCTCACTTTGCGGCTCTTGAGTGCGGTGCAATGTTGGCTTCGGGTGGAGATAGGTAAGCTACTATTTGTCTCGTGTGGAAGATCATTACTGACACTGGAACAGCTTACAGAAGAGCGAGGCTCTCCGGCGCGAAGCAGTCTTGCATCTCAACCAAGCCAAAGAGATCTGCCGCATGTTCCCCGGCCAGACCAACAGCGTCACTTCTGAAGTCAATGGTGTTCGTGAGATGTTCGACAAGTCCATCAGCAGCGCTGACATGCACATGGTGGTGGCTGTCATGTCGAGGGAGTTCAGTGTCACTGGCCATTGGTACTGCTGCATCAATGGCCATCCTTTCACTATTGGTAAGACGGTTCATTCCCGTTCTCAGCCGACGGAGTATGCTGACATTCTTCATAGGTGAATGTGGCGGACCTATGGAGCAGACTCGTTGCCCAGAGTGTAGTGCTCCTATCGGAGGTCAGCACCACATCGCTGCTGCAGGTGTCACTCGTGCCGAGAACATCGAGAGAGAATTTGGCAACCTGCACATGGAAGAGTAGATTCTGGAAAATTGCCCGACCGTAGCAGTGGTAATTTTTATGGGGACCGAAGCTGAGCTTGGAAATGCGTGTAACGAGCATGACTATTGATGATGCTGATTTGCTAGGACCTTGCATGTCACTATTCAGTACCAATTAGCCAAGAGCAGTGGTGCAGGCATTGGAGAAGTGATGGCGATTCCCGCATTTTATGGCGTGACCCACAGCGGCAGCAACTGTGGAAGCGGTCAAAGCCGGGAGATAATGGCTGCTACTGCCCAATATGAAGCTTGGCTCGTTCTGTGGGAGCTTCAATAAGACCCCCATGCGCAGTCTGAGGATTATTCTGAATGAGTGTCACATTGCATGCTTTGCGATATCCACAAATTCAGTCGCGACCGGATTCTTGCATTTTCGCAACATAAGATGCAGAGTGAGATCACAGCCAATATTCTGATATTCGATACATTGACTGAATCTCGACTGGTCGACCACGCGTTGCTGTTTTAGACGCGGTGGATGACCACCAACGCATTACCCTTAGTTCCATTCGAAGACAGTTTGTTTGGTACTCTTGGGGCTGCGTTTCTTCTTCGCCTTTATTTGCGACACTGAAATTTCTCCAAAGCCGTTTTGTTCCGGCGTGTTCGATGATGATGGCACTGCTTCCACTTGCTCGTTCGTGTAAAACGCTTCGCTCTTGGGCAGTGTCAATTGGAGATCCTGCAGCGAAGGATCAGAAGCATCATACTTATCCACTTGGCTATTCAACTCTCTGGTGTGAGCCACTTGGATGGGATCTGCTGTCTCGCTTTTTCAGTATTGATCATGGCAGGCTTTGGAGGACTTACCATGGGTTTGCAGGCGATGTCTACCCAGGCTTGCAAGCTCTTTCGAAGCCTTTGTGAGACTGTCAAGCTTCTCCAGAATGTGGGCACGGTCGCTTGCGTTGTTTGATTTCTCTGTTGCCAGGTGGGCCACATCGGCATCAGTGAGATGCTCAATCGCTCTGTGATCGAAGATCGGGGGTAATCTCTGGATCAGTTGCTCTTCAATGATGTGTATGCTGACATCGTCGACCCAGTTCTTCATTGCCACCTAAAATGATCTTTGAGTGTGGTGGCCTACTGGAATGGAAGCTTTCTTACCTTATAGTATGCCTGCATGTAGTCTACTGCCAGTTGACTTGCGTAATGGCTCATATCCACCTCCTCATTTTCTTGGATGATATTGATAAGATTTCTGAGATCGTTTTCATCGAGTTCGAAGTTCCCATTGAACCTGACTTTCTGAGATACTTTCTGAGATATTACGCGCTCTAGTCTTCGTGTACGACGGCCAGCTTGGATTTTTTGAACATTGCTGATGAGGTAGTGATTGTAAGTAATCGGATGTCCAGCAAGGTGAGGTCGAATCATCTCATTTATTTCTCTCTCCACTTCACATCCAAGAACGTCGATCGCTCTGTCGATGGAAGCAAACAACGCCTCAACGGTTTCGGTGACGGCAACTGCCTCAAGTACAGCTTTTGCGGTCCAGCGAACACTTTGCAAGATGTCCCGACAGACTTCCCCGACGAGTGCCCGCCATGGCTGGCATTGTTCTCTGAAAAGCTCACCAATGATTTCTGGGTTGAATGTGCCAGGCAATTCGGTTCCTCTACTGTGACGCATAAGCTCTTTCACAGAAGCAATGTAAGCTGATTGTCGGATCCATGCGATATGATGATGATCATCATACTCTTCATCATCCTCGACAATCACTTGGTTGTGACCTCTTGATCTCATATCCTCTGCAAAATCCTCAAGTCTGTTTTGAACGACAGCGCGCAGGCGCTTCTGTTGTCCCTCTTTTGTGCGTGCATGGCCAAAGAAGCTATCGCTGTATACCCCGTCAACGGCAGCTTTCAATAACACCGAAAATTTCCAGCTCACGTGCTGTAGATAGCGTCGCTGCTGCTGTGCAGTATGCCGAGGCTCGCCTAGCTGCACCAGACGGGCTTTACAGTCTTCGATGCCCGAAATAACGTCTGAGTGGAGGCTGGGGAGATTTTCCAGTATTTGATCTCTTAATATATTGCTCAACCGAGGTCGCAAGGATTGGATGCCGACCGTGCTTGGGTTCAGTGATGCCCATGCACCCGCCGTGAAGAACTGAGATTCCTGCAAGTCACGCACAGCTGTGGACACGTCGCGGGTCTCGAAGCTGCGGTTCTTCAAGACATGCCAGCCGAGTCGAAAGACGACGTCCTTGTTGTGGGCCATCGTAATGTATGCTGCCTCGCTCTCTGACCCTCTGGACAAGGTGTCTGGCTTGGTGATCAATCCTAAGGTGCGTACGCCGTGAGGGTCGAGCTCGAGGGAGTATTTAGTGACTTCCTGCAAAGCGAAATCACTCTTCGCTGAAACCACGGCTAAGATAATGCTCCGCGGCTTTTCCATGTAGCTTCGCACCATTTCATGAACAATAGGAGCCTCGTCTACCGACTGTTCCCGGTTGCCTGCGCGGAACAGGCCAGGCAAATCCACGAGAGTTAAGTGTGGTTGCTTGGGACCCTCAAATTCGACACGGAGCACATCACTGCTGAATACCTTCGTATCGGATAAGCCCATGGCTTGCTTGGCTTGTTCAATCAGACCGGAGAGATCGGGGTCAACAAGGTCAATATTGTGGTTGAATTGGGATAGGTTTCGACATTCCTCTGGCTTGCGATCTGGGCCCGGGATAATCGAGACTTTGACGCCCACAGTCTCATTACGGCGAAGTACCAGTTCCGTGGCGAAGCGTGTGCATAGATTGTCCTTGGTGGGAAACCGGAGGCCTGAGATTGCTTCCAGTACGGAGCTCTTTCCCGCCGACTGATCACCACAGACGACAATCTGTGGGAGGTCAATGTAGCGAGTGATGCCTGTTAAACGCAACCTGTCGACGATGTCGAGCAGGTTGCGATGGTCTTCAGACTGCAGCTCAGCCCCCGCCATAGTTCGAGGTGAAAGCGATATCGAGAAGGAGAATACTTCAGTCGATGGTCGGAGCTGGCGCTTCGTTCGCTGAAGTATCATTCTTGTCTTGCACTGTGGAGCTTGTACCCACTGCTGTGCTGGACAAATGAGCATGCTCCTGCGCGATATTCGAGGCCCCTGCTCCTGACACAGTACCTCGAAATGCTGAATGACCTAGCTGCTTTTCGGGGTCCATGACCCGCGGGTTTGATATGGAGCACATCATTTACGGAGTATCATGTCTTCTGGCATTTCCAACAATACTCTTCCGGTCTCTTCAACGTCTTTCCAATACGCGACGTAAAAATGCCGAGTGCCTTCTCTTGCTGCCCCGTTTGGCTATTCGTAATCGTTTGCAACTGGTTTTGCACTCATCTCCGCCATGCGTCACACAGTATGCAGATTGTGAGAGCTTCAAATCAGCTCCACTTCCGCAGCTTTGATGCACAAGGGCGACCAATAACGCCTGGGACTGCAGATGTCCATAAAGGCGACCACGACGCTTATGCAGACGCCGGCTTCGTTGGCACATGCTTATGCGAAGAGCTGAAAGGCAGCATCTCGTGTCGTACAGTGCCAGTGAAACGCAGCGCTTCATGAGCGCGTGAATTTCCTGGCGATCGGATTTATTTTCCCGAGTTCCAATGCACGACTTGGGAGCCATATCTGCTGACTTCTTCACATACGACGATCGGCAGACCACGCCATGTGCAGCTTTTCCAGGCGATGTGCATGGAAACAGCCATATCCGTGTGAAATGATACGTAATTGGTGAGTGAGGCTCGTCGACCTCATCGGAAGCGCCACAGTGCTGCATTCTATGGGTCATAGACAACTCCAGCCGCGCCCTCCTAGAGCCTGGATCTGGCCAACCACTCAACCGTTGATAAGTATTTAGTACTTGCACCCAAAAGATTCATGTCAACGTTTTGTGCACTCTTGCTGCGTGGTTCCATAAATGATCTACGTGCTCAAGCCATCGATCGTTACACTTTGGGTATGGCCACCTTATACGCTCTTTCATATCGCGACGCTGCAGGTGCTTCCGGAAAAAGTGCCTCTTCAGGCCACTGCGGTCCCGGAACTGTTTCGTGCGATGCGAAAGGGGCAGTTACAGGTTGCCCGTGCAAAAGATGCATAGAGCTGGTAGACACTCCATCCGGATTGGATCAGGTTCGATGGCCTTCTTCGCGTTTGCTGTTGTGCAGTCCCCTTTGTGGGAAGTGACAGAGCAGGCTACCTTCTTCCGGCAAACCTTGCGTTGTATCATCTCCTGCCGCTTGCAAAGAGCGGCCACAGCATCTATTACTTCAACTTAGCGCTTCTAGTCGCTAGTATACTTAGATAGTATAAAGGTAAGTAATATACTAAAGATCTACTAACGTTCGCTACTCAGAGGACTAATCCCTTTTTAGACCTAATAGCGATCGTATTTAAAAAGGCTATTAGGTCCTTCTCTTTAGAGGAACAAATTTTTAAGCGAACTCTACTTAGAACTACGAAAGTCTATAGTATACTACGCTAAAGTAGTTCTCCTATCAAATATACTAGTTAGATACTGTCTAACTAAGAATTTAGTAATTTGCTGAGCGTTGTTCGCAATTTTATTAGGTCTAGGTGCTTATTGAAAGGTACGCAAGGCCCTAGTAGGGCGTGCGCACTAGAGGTCTTGCGGTGTTTGCGTCTGCGTAGTAGGCAACTTTGCTCGTAGAGCGTGCGGAGATAGCGTGGCTTCACTAGCTGCGCGGTAGTGACCTCTTACATTCCAAGTCGTCGTCTCTCGTTTTGCATAAAGCAGGTTTCCTTCGGTGTGCGTTGCTTATATAAGGCGACCATTGGTCACGAGACGTCGTTGCGAGTACTCTTGCTATCAACACATGGTCTATGCTGCACTCCTTCGCGCGCCGCCTCACTTTGGTCCTCTTGGTCGCGATCTGTCCCTCGATGCGCCTTGCAAGTCTTGGCTTGGAGCTGCGGGCTCTCTCGTTGGGCTCCTTTCGATGCGAGCGCAAGTGCGATGCATGAGGGTTGCATCAGTGCGGATGATGGATTGTTGGGAAACGTCGAGCCGCCTTCACTTAGGTCGCGAGTTGCTGCGCCCCCTAAATACCTTGCGCTAGGATGTATACGATGCGCTAATCAATCTCAGAGCACAGACCATCACCTAGCTCGAGTAGACAAGCAGATAAAAGCAGACTTCAATACACTACGAGCACGCTTTTTAACACGACGTGTCTATAGAAGGCGGCAACGGCGGCAGCATTATAGCATCGATCTTCAGCAACACGGACGCGACCACCGAGCCCAAATAACACACAAAACCATAGTCATAACACGCAGCAGCAGATGGTTTCTTGCCGCCCATCAAAAGCTCGACAATGTTCACGACGTCCCGCATCGATGCGCCGTCGAACATAACGGCATTATCTCGCTCGCGAATCGAATACCAGACATTAGGCATGCTACGGCCGGTGCCACACAATACATGGAACAACAGACAGCCTGGCCCTCTGTTGCCTCCAAGCGTGTTGAGAGCCTCGCCTATTTTCAGCACATCTGACAAGATCTACCGCTCAGAGAAAGGCTACGCATAGTTTGCCTGGTTGCTGTGACTTCGGAGCGAGCTAAGTTGGGCAATTTCATTCATGTCGGACGATGAAGGGATGGCCCAGCGGCTCACACACGCTAAGTTCGGTAATCAATTATGACGCGCGAGTTCAAAATATGTTCCAGCTCTGCATTTAAGCTGGCATATCTTTCTGTCCGGACAACATACCTGGTATTGTTATGGACGTTACTACCTAAAGTCGAAAGGCCAGATAGAATCAGCTTCCCGGCGCGCTTGCTTCTTATCGTGTGCGTCGCTAACTCCGTCAAGATATGAAGCTATGAAATCATCGTAATGCGTTCGGTAGAGCGGAATGACCTCATCCCGTCGCGATTTGGCTACCCATCCGTCCAGGTCGCAATCCAGATTCCGGCACAATAGTTGCTTCAGCCGCTGCGTAGTCTGCACCTTTTCGCGGACTCCTCTCATCCTTTCAGTCTCGTCCGCGGTGGGATGATAAGGACAAGATCCTGGAAGGCCTAGGTCATTCCAATCTGCAGCAAGATTGAGAAGAATGACTTGTAAACTGGTCGGATCCTTGAGCCATCCAAAGTGCCCAGCGACAAGAAATGACAGCAACGTTTGTCCGAGTCTATTCGCTTCTCGGTATCCTGAATGTACCTGCGATACGAGCGCCCATGTCTTTGCGCAAAACTCCGCATCAGCTTGCACCCTTGCGGTATTGTCATTTTTGTCTGTTGCTGCCATTCGTATGGCTGCTATGTCCACTGTCTCATCGAGCTCAAGCCTCTCTGCGAAATCCGGTACTTCGGCAGCATAGACGAATGCAGGCGACACGGTTGCCAGTTGCCAATCAATGATGCCGGTCACCTTAGGGGAATCGGTCTCGTCAACGAAGATATTTCGAGCGTGGAGGTCAGGATGAAATAATATCGGACGCGCCGCATCCTGTATCTCTGGGAGGTCAGCGAGGGCTTTCAGGATTTCGAAGGAAGTGTCAAGAAGCGCCGCATGGTCCGTAAGAGGGCCGGTTGAGCACATCTCTGGCGTGGCATTTCGAATCAAGGATGCTTTGCTTCTTCCATCGTAATCGTCGGTGAGGCGGTGTAGATGGAATACTGGAGCACTTAGTACTGTTTTGAAAGGCCTGGCACTGAACTTACGCGCAGCATAGTAGCCGCGGAGCGACTGAATTGGTCCATCGCTTTCGAGAGTGAGAACCCTGTCGGGCAGCCAGGTATGAGTGGGCCCTAGGACGACCGAGTATTCAGTCTCCAGTGCCTTCGCTCCTTTAGGAGTATGATTCACCATGAAAAGTGAGCCGTACTCTGTGAACTTGCACTGGCAAAGCTGCTTCGTTAATTTTCCGATGGACTCTATGCATCGGATGTGCTGCGACGCCGACATGGTATTCCACACGTCTTTCAGCAGGACACCTGGTATAGACTCCATGACTATGTACTCTGAACCGACGGGGCTCGTTTTCGTCGAATCCCACGAGAGCACTGTAGGTACAGGTATGTTCGTTTCGCGCTTCACTTTGTGGACGGTCAGTCAAGCGGTAGGCGGCCAGGCTCATCCGGTGTCGATTGCTCTTACCGAATTGCAATGTCGCCACTTCCGAGCTTATTGCGAGGCCAGCATTCGGAACAGCACGAGTTGGAATTCGAGCGACAACATGGCAGCCGTTGTCAAGTTGAATAGAGAAAACCCGGTTAGAATCACCTTCTTTCTGCTCGCATGTGACAATATTACGCGCACCAGGGCACGAAGCAATCGCAATGTCAAGGAGGGCCTGGAAATCGAAAGACAAATAACGCTCAGCTCGTCGCTCTGAATCCTTCTGTAACCAGCGCCCTTGGGAATAGGTATATGGGTCGAGGGCTGCACATCGATTTCACCGGCGTTGAAGCTCGCTCTTGAGCATGCTCACCTGCCCGGAAGCTTGTCTGGTCAGATGGATTGCCACGACGCGCAGGCTGTGAATTAAGGAGTCTTTTGAATGTCCGCATTCTGAGGGTCGTCTGAGACAGACGCGAGCGTCGAAGAATACCTGTATCGTCGAAGAGGGAAGCATAGTCGCTTAACAATAATAATTAAATGAAAGAGCTCGATCTTTAATAGTTAAGCTCTATTATAACTTTATCGTGGACGACAGCGCATTTGCGGTCGTACAAGGTCTTAGTTACAACGTACGTCGCAAAGCGCGCCTGACTCGGTCTGCAACTCGATCGAAAGTCCCTGCGTCGAGTCGAAATGTGTCGAAAGAAATTGGAAGTACTTCTCATCTGCCTCGCTGTTTCGTGACAACTGTAAGCTAGTACAAATAGCATGTCAATATCTCGCCTCGTCCAGATCCAGATTGCAACGCTCTCTCGATTCTCGCGATGATGTACACACTCGTCTCCGCCGCAACGCTCTCGCTATTTACACTACCACTGTTCGGAAACGCAAGCCCGCAGTGGTACAACGGACAACAACAGCCATACTGCGCAGATGGAGGTCAATTGCACTGCTGCGCGGCAACCTTCAATGGCGGGCTGGGACCGGTGAAAGCGCTGTCTAATCTAGCATGCTACGACCTCACGCCAGCGACAGTCAACTGCATCATTGGTAGGGCAATGCTTCTCAAACCGATGGTTAACGACCCGTGCTAAGATTGAGCAGCTGAAGACAGCCCCGCCGGCTGCACGGGCACGTACTCGTGCTGCCAAGTCAACGACCTGGTACCAATTGCCGGCCTCTTCTGCTCTCCGCCTCCAGGAGGTTGTGTGGGAGAGGAAGCCAATGGAGCTTGCACGAACCTGCTAGACAACAAGAATGGCTTCCGATTTGGACAATGTAGTGCCGACGATATCACCGACATTCGGAACGGTTTGGGGCTGGGTCTTTTGACCGGTGGCATCCTATAAGCGATGATGGCTCGGTGATTCATTGCGCAAAGGCTTCGACTTGGGGACGGCATAGACATAGACTGCAGTGCGCCTAGACAACACGGCGCGGGTTGCTTGCTTTCGATTTGGCCCGGTGTGGACTACTCCAAAGATCAGATCCTGGGTCGCCGTGTCAAATTTCTTCCAAGCATCACAAAGCGGAGGCCTAAGCTGCCATAGGTTCATTGATCGCCAGAGCGTACCTCAGCAACTTTAAAGCTTGTGTTATAGAACATCCCCTTTGCATCCCGGATGTGAGCGAGTGCTACTGCTCCAAGTACTTCGCCCCGTGAGGTTCTCGGCGTTTCGTGTAGAGCCTGCACAGGTGGCGAATCACTGTTTTGTGCCGACACTTTTTCGCAGGGTTGGCACAAAGAGCTCTGTATGCCTCTCTGAAAAAAGGTCCAATGCCTTTCTGATTAACGCTCCACGCCCCATTCGGTTGTGGCTAATAAGAGTACACAGTGAGCAAATGCTTAGCATTCCCCGACTTCGGCATTGTGGTTAGTGATCGAATCAATGGGTGCTAAGCTTTCCGCATCCTTGTGAAGCTTTTGATTGATGCTACGCTTTGCTGGATATAGCCTTTCACGCTGCGTTTCATTGAAGGCTGTACTGCACTCTCATCTTCCAGAGGCGCGATGTCGATGGAATTCGATCCTGCTTTCAGATTCCTGGCACACTCTTCGCATCGCCGGGGTGCCATTTCTCGGGAGGAGCTGTGCTCAGAGATGATCTGTGATCGAATTTTCCTAGCGCAAGCCGTAACACTTTGCTTCCCGACCCTACCGTGCTCCACTCCCTCAAGGTCTTTCGCGGACAACATTCGTGATGGATCATAAAAGGCCAAGAAATGATCCCACAGCGCTTCCCATTGCTCTCGCGTTGGGCCTAGAGACGGCCTCTGCCTCCTCCGTGTCCCATATCTGCCAGGAGCGAAAGCTGGCCTTTCTGAATCACATTCTTGGGTAGTCTCATGGGGTGAATGGTATGGGCGTTGGTGGCGTCGTGTACTGGGAACATGAAAGTACAGCAATGATTCGGCTTCCGCGGAACTTGGGTCTTCTGGTCTCCTATAGAGTTGAACACGATGCTTACGCCAAGGGCATTCAGAGAATTAATCGCGGTACTTCTCGCTTCCGGCGCAGAACCATGGGGCAGATGCGAAAATAGATGGTGGACACGATACGACTCGCAGTTACACCCTTTGCAAGGCACATGTACGATGGTAGCGAAGCCACGATTCTTTTGTCGCTGCTGACGGGCAGGGCCGAACGGAAGCAGACAAGCGTAGGTCGTGGTGGGCTGTTCAACTCCATGTCATGCACACTTCACGGTCCTTATTGCTAAGCGGGGCGACGACCTCATATGCTCGCTGGTTGCCATTCCCCTCGTCTTTCGCTGAAGCGCAGATCAGCTCGACAAAGTAGTGACGATCGCAGCCACGCTCTGGGTGCGCTACAAGACGCCGCAAGCGGCAGACTCAGGTTCGAATTGCGGCTAGACACTTGCTTGACGGCCAAGATCCGAGATTACCCCTTCAGCAAACTCACTGTCAAAACCAGGAAGAGTCCATACTAATTCACACAGACCGAGACCCAATGCGTGATGCGGCTTGCTACGGCGAGGTATAGCCGAAAGGCAGTACGGCCTGCCAATTTTCTACAATCCTGGTTCCTGGGCTGAGACATCGGTACTTCATAAGACACTCCCTTGTGCATGATACAGAGGGCCAACACGAGGACATTGCCAAGTCCAAAAGTTTCAAGGTTCTTAACAAGCGAAGCAATGATGTCGCCAACTTCCCGAAAATGGACGCACATCGCCTGGCTTATGGACTTTGGTCGCAATCTGTTTATGCCCGCTGCTTCGCGCAAAGCCTCTCATGGTATGTGTTGTCCGTCAGATTGAAGAGTTGGACGTACGTTGGTCCACAATTCAGGAGATTAGTCTGACGTATTCCTTGAACCTCACATCCCTGGCCGGGCAGGGTCGGGCCTACCACTGAGTCCGTGACCTGGTTGCGTCTCCGGAGCTCCCAGCAAGCAACGCACATCTTCCAGTATCTTCCCGTGCTGTGAAGTACTTATTCTAACTGACTTAGTCCTGACAATTCCCTTCGAGCTCCGTGTCTTTCGATCAACAAGACTACCCCTCCAACGACACCAACACCTGTATCACCATCATGAAATTCAGTCTCGTACTAGCTGCCATACTGTTTACATCATTTGGCATGGCAAATGAGATTCTCGAGCCGCGAGTTGCAGCGGGAAAGTGCAGTCGTCAATGCCGAGACTGCAACGTAAGTTGCGCGGAAGTTTTTGGAACAAGGCGATCTTGCTAACAGATCAAAGGTCTGTAATTGTTGCCATCCGCCTCCTGCTTACCCTACTAAAGGGCCTGGTGACGACTCATGAGGAGACTTGTGTGAGTACCGGTCTACGCTGTCACATGTCCGGTACATGATAATGATTCCTAGAGCAGCAGGTATAGCTAGACAACATGCTAGCTTACGTAGCGAGACTGGGAAGAGACCTAGGCGAGGCTGCCGCAACTAGGCCGTGTGAGATTCACGTGGAGTGTAGTTACTTGGTTGTCGAAGCACGGTGGAGGTAGGAGGATTCTCCTATACAGTAAAATACGTCCTCTCTCGGCATTCCGTGTCACCACACATCACTTGCTCCATGCCCTACTGTCTATTAGTTGCTTTTAGGTCTCAACCGAAGGCGCAAGATCATTTTGATGCTCGAGTCATTAGCAATACCTGTGTCGTATTAGCTCAGTTCTTGAGACGGCCGATCTCTTCTCTTGAGACAAAGTAAGAAGCTGGGCGAAGTCCTTCACGAGACTACTGACCGTCTTGCCGCGCTAGTCCTAGGCCCGATACTCTTTGATATATTTTCGAAAAGCATTACATTCGGAGATGAGGGCCCCAGGCTGCTGAATGGTCCTTCCTACAAGACACTTTCTGCCGGAGATACGCTCAATGTCGAGAAAGAAACGTCGCGCCTCGGCGCCTTAGTGATGGTACATTCACTCGCGCCGGCATTGGCAGTATGTCAGAGAGTGTTTGACGGACGTAAGGTCCCCTTCGATATGTACGGTGCTTGCCAGTAGAGGGCTTTGAGTGCTCACACCATGCTGTTATGCGCGAGCGCCATATGTGTTCCTACACAAGTGCTGAGTGCAGCCTCGGTGTTTTGTCTATTTGTTAATTGTTATGTAGAGAGTCTTCGCGTATAGGATATATGCCTCACGTCCTCCAAGAATGCTGAGTTAGGATATGAGCTCACTCGGCCTGTCTGCCTACTCCAGAGTCACAGCGCTTCGTCTGTTCCTGCTGCTAAAAGTAGTCTCACAATGATAACTCGACAGCAGATACTACAGGGAGATGTAACATCAGAAAGACTGATCAGACACCCCTTGCCGAGCATGAAGCCATGTCCGGCTCAGTCAGTATTTGTTGGCACGATCTTAGGAATTCGAATAGAACGACCTGACAGGGGGTGAGTGCGAAGTCGATAGATTGACATGATCAGCGAAAGCACTCAGAATCAGATCAGCATCTAGGGAGAGGTCCAGCTGAACGCTACCTTTATTGCTGTCGTGAATCATCGTGCCTGCTTGACATTCTTCTCAGGAAGTGATCGCCATGTTTTCGCCGCAGTCTTAATGCCAACTTACCTAGGAGTCGTGTTGCTGTACCCCGAAAACACGACGCAGGCCTCATACAGAAGATTCTGCCCGTGGACCATTACCAGCCCTTTCCATATGGGTTCGAAATTTTTGACGCAAGACCCAGCTATTCAACTTGCCCATTGAGACTTCTAGAACAGCGTAGAAGTGAAGAACGCCCTGGCGGAAGCTGGGCGTCGGCACGATATGTACCCTCGGCCTAATAAATGTTTGCCAGTATCATGCGCAATGTCTGCGTGCTGCACATTTCCATTGTGAATGATACACTATCAGGTATTCGCCGTGGCGGTCAGATCAGCAAGCAAACATCTGCCAGTGACCTTGCTAAAGCTCTCCGCCAGATCTTCCTGCTTGCCATCCTCCACATTCGGGAAAAGCACGGCCAAGATGAATACTCACAACATCTCGTTCACCTCCACTGCCCCTCCCGGCGACGATTCATCGGTACGCGTAAACATTCGACGCAGCGATGCCAGGAAAAATGCTCCATGGAGCACCATCACAATTCAGTCACTCAGCGATCTCCGCACCTTGCTGACTTCCCACCTCAATACTGCTTCCGTGGCCCCAACACGCTCTCTCCAACTTGTGGACGATGTCGTTGGCCCGAAGCCAGTTGAGCTGAGCGAGCTGATCGAAGCGATCGAGAGAAGAAGTGTGCTGAGCGGTGGCGTAGTGAATGAGCTGGACGTTGTTGTGTACGACAGAGATCCGACGCGGAGCTCTGCGCGGGATACCAGAGCTGCGGAAGCCACATCGCCTGAGGAGAGGTCGAAGGGGTGTTGCGATTTGATGTGACCTGCGGGGCCTTCTGGGCTGTTGTGCGGAAGTGCTTGGGAGTGCCAGCGTGTCAATTTTAGCGAGCATAGAGGTATGGCAACAGGTCACAGCTCGGCGTAGATCTGCCTGCCAATCTCACCTGACATGACAGCCGCGTTGGGCTTGCTATCACTGCCACCAACCACTGCAGCGTCATCTGAAGAACAGGTGGGATGTTGTGCATGGATACTAAGCAGAGGCCCTAACGATATTATCCGCCATGGTTTCCAAATCATCGGCCAATATATCGATCTCTCCAAAGACTTCTGTCACGGGGTCTTTCTCCCATGCAGAGCACCAAGCTGCTTTGAATCTGTAGCACGTCAGCCAGTCTTCCAGCCCTCGGTTACCCCAAGCCTCCTGTCCGCTTTTATGAAATGAGACAGCAGACTGTCGCGCTACGCTATCAACGGAAATGGGAGAAGGCTTACCCACACTTCTTCGCCGCCACTGAATCCCACATATGGCAAGCCGCAAACCACTTCTCATCAGCACCTGGGAATTTCTCAAGCATGTGCTCATAAACCTTCTCTTCCGGCTTGGTATGTCCAATTGACTCACAAGCAACGAATCGTTCATCAGGAATCTCAACTCCACTCTCCCTCAGATAGCTCTGCACTCTAACCTTGTCTCCACTTGTCAGCGCCCATATTTCAAACCCAGCTTTCCTCAATTTCTCGAAACACGTATGCACTCCATCCCTTGCCCTCAATTGTCGATAGCTTGACGCCACATATTCGGCGTCCTCATTCGAACAGAGGGCTCGTGGGTCCGAGACTCCGCACATGGATAGGTAGCGATAGAGGAAATGTTTGAAGATATCGATGAAGCGAACTTGGAGTCCTGCTGTTTTAAGAAGGAATGATTCACGTTCGGCATCTGCCATCCAGAGCATGCCGAAGAGTCGTGGATTGATCCCAAATGACAGAAGCTTTAGGCCCAGACGTTCGTCCAGAGCGCAGAAGAAGACTTCGTAACTTATGCACGTGCCGACGATGTCGAAGACGATGTGCTTTTGCTTCGGGCCTGGCATTTTGCGAGTTTGGTTTCGATGATGTCTTGATCGTGAAGTCAAATGAGGTAATAGCGTCGAGGGCAATGCTTGCTGTTGGCGCTCGTTATCAGAGTTGGCCGTGCAGGCCACGCCGGGCCGGTGGTCGAGTGCAATTCCAAGGTATCGGATAAGCATATAGAGAATGCCTGACTTGAGAGTGAGATCACGACAGATCGTCGCTCAGACAGATCATCGCCGGCGAAATAGCATTAATGGCTTGAATTGCTTAGAAACAGTTGACCATGCCATTTAGTACACCACAGTGTCAGCTTCCGGTTTCGGGAGCGACTGTGCCGTTCTGGCGAACAGAGCTTCATCCGCTCGATAGCTTTAGGTCGACCGAAAGTCTTCCAGCTGAATGCGATATTGTGGTGATTGGGGCTGGCTACGCGGGCGCCTCGACCGTCTATCATTTGCTAGAACAGGATAGCAGCTATCCTTCGATTCTGATTCTCGAAGCTCGGGAAGCCTGCTCAGGAGCAACAGGCCGTAATGGTATGATCCGGGACATCGTCTATACGGGGAGCCGCTGATGTTTCTGGAGGTGGGCAAGTGAAGCCCGATGTGTATTACAACATCCTAAAGTATACTCACAAGTACGGAGCGGAGAAAGCGGCTTCTTTTGCCCGCTTCGAAGCTCAAAACGTCCTGGCTGTGAATGAACTCGTCGCGAAGGAGAAGATTGACTGCGATTTCGTGCTTACCAGAGCTTTGGACGTGTACCTGGATGACGAGCACTCCAAAACGACGAAAGAAGCTTTCGATCAACTTTCCAGAATCGGCGTCGCTGACCTCGCTGATATTCAGTACACGGAAGGTGCAACGGCCGAGAAGGTTTGTTATCGCTAATTTGGCTTGATGCACTTCTGACGTGTGTCAGATCTCCGGGGTGACAGGCGCAAAGAGCTGCTACTCTTACACCGCTGGTCACATTTGGCCGTACAAGCTGGTTATGGAGCTTCTCAGCAGGGTTGTCAGCAAAGGCGTGAACTTGCAGACCCATACACCTGTTACATTTGTTTCCGAGACACAAGACCAGCATGGGGCCTGGACAGTGATGACCAAAAGGGGCGCTGTCAAGGCTCGTAAAGTGGTCTTCGCAACCAACGGCTATACAGCGGCCATCGCACCACAGTTCCATGAAAGGATTGTCCCAGTCCGTGGCATATGCAGTCGTGTCGTGGCACCCAATCCATCAGAAACCCGGAAGCTGTCGTACTCGTACAGCCTGCGACATGGCAAAGCCGTCTATGATTACATGATAGCGCGTCTCGATGGCTCGATCGTGATCGGTGGAGCAAAGCCAACGTTCTGGCATGACATCAACCATTGGTATGGCACTTCGGACGACAGTAAGCTGATAGAACCTGCCATCACTTACTTCGACGGCATCATGCAGAGGCATTTCCCAGGGTGGAAGCATTCGGGAGCCTTTACAGATCGCGTATGGACTGGGATCATGGGGTGGACCACAGACTTCATGCCATATGTGGGAGAGGTTCCTGGCAAAGCTGGGCATTACATTATCGCGGGATTTAGCGGGCATGGTAAGGATGGTGGCTCGGGATATATGATGGTCGTGCTGACTTGCTACCCTTCGATGCTAGGTATGCCATTGATACATTTGTCCTCGAAGGCGATGGCGGAGATGATTGGGCGTGGTAAGGAGTTTGATCAGACAGAGCTTCCGTCAGTGTTTAAGCCAACATGGGACCGTCTTCTGAGCACCAAAAATGAGATATTGGGCGGGCGGATGGAGAAGCTGTGACCTGGAAGAGATTGCAGAGGACCAGGACAAGAGGCGACTGAAGAGGAACGTAAGGTGAAGATGACGTGTAGGAACTCACAAGAGTCACACTTGGGTACGTGTTGTTCGAAATCTCAATTGAGTCGTCCCTGCTATACAGCACCTGGCGTGGGGGTATTATTTGCAGGACCGAGGGGGAGAAACCAGCGGTAGCTGGTGACACCAGAAGGGAACTAATGATACGGGGTTGAGAT
Organism: Pseudocercospora vitis; assembly: GCA_026120125.1. Taxonomy (NCBI): domain Eukaryota; kingdom Fungi; phylum Ascomycota; class Dothideomycetes; order Mycosphaerellales; family Mycosphaerellaceae; genus Pseudocercospora; species Pseudocercospora vitis. Next base: position 28,868 of record JALRML010000066.1, read on the forward strand.
GGGGCGGTCGCATCGCTGAGTGGTTCAAACCTAGACGAAGCGGATTCACCCACATCACGTGATCTTGCTCCTCTTCGCACCACGCAACAGTCGTGGGTTCGAAACGATGGCAAAGGGCGTCTAGGTGTAGCTGCTATATCGCAGATCTAAAGCTGACTATCCGACGCGCCCACTACAGTGACCAGAGACCTGCGCAACGAGGGATCGGTCGTCCTGATCGAGAAGCGACCAAAGCATCAACTTTCAAAATGCGCATGTGGAGGCTTGCATGTATCCCAACGAGAAGCCAAGCGAAAGAGTTATTCAAGAAGAGCGACATGCTTGCAATAGACGAACAAGGGATACTACAGAAGTCGCCTGCGCTGATTCCAGGCACCTGCACCGGTGCAGAGCGTGGCCCGATTATTGAGACTGCAAGCCCGATTGCGAGTCGCATGCTGCAGCAGAATTGCTGGAAATTTTCAAATTCGAGTTCTTCATATGTCTGTCATGCGTACTTACATCTACCGAACGACGGCGAGGTGAAGTCGTAATCTATGAGGTCGTTCCAGTGCAGTCTATTATGTCCACAGTGCGTTGTGCATCATCACAGCTAGGCTTGGCCTATCGCAGGCTTACTTTCGGCATCTCGCGCTTATTGTGATCGGTGACAGTCTGCTGATGACCAGGACACCTCTTTTGCCATTATCTACCTTAGAAGGAGTCAGCACCATTGACTGTACACATGAACTGCATCCGTCCAGGATGTCAGCACGTCATCTGCCCGTGGATGGAAGCACAACAATCGAATCGTACCTATGGTTTGTCACAGTGCCACTCCTCGTCGTAGCTGCATGGATTTATCTCGAATTCTTCTACACCGACTTCGGTGCCATTGAAGGCATCCCGGAACCCGCTGATGCTTCCTTGATCTACGGACATTTGCCATTGCTTGGCAAAGATCATGCGTCTAAAGCTGAGCAGTGGTCTAGAGAGAACTCGTGGCCGATATTCCAGATTCGCCTGGGGTACAAGCGAGTGATCGTACTCAACGGCTTTCACGCTGCGCGAGACTGGCTCGTCACCAATCAAGCAGCTACCATCGATCGACCGTTATTCTACACTTTTCACAAGGTTGTTTCGAAGACCTCTGGTATCGTCCTGAAGCTGAGTGAGCGTGCCAAGCTAACATATATAGCTGCTACTATCGGTACAAATCCATGGACCGAAAGAACAAGGAAGCAGCGACTGGTTGTCGGCTCGCTTACCACAGCTCCTGCAACCAAGCGTCTTGCCCCCTTGATCGATCTCGAGACCTCACAGATGCTATTGAGCATCTTTCAGCAAAGTCAGGGTGCCAAAAAAGAAGTATGCTGTCATCTGGACCAGAGGAGGTTGGCTTTGAACATCATCTTGATGTTTTGCTACGCAAGACGCTTCGATAGCATCCATGATCCTCTGCTTAAGCAGATTCTCTCCGACGCCGCGACCATCTCAACGTAATTACCATGTTTGTCTTGACTCAGCTTTACGTCTGACAGGTATGTCGTAGGTTCCGCTCCACGAATGTAAATTCACAAGACTACGTTCCACACCTGCGACACTTGCCGAATTTCATGAAGGACCACAAACGCATTGCGTTGGCGAACGAGGTTCGACATCGTCGGGATATGTGGCTAGCAAATCTGCTCCAAGAAGTGAAAGACTACGCGGCTGCGGGCAAGAGTTCAGACTGCGTGGCTGCTTGGCTACTCACCGAGGACGCAGGACGCTTGACACCTGGTGAGAATCATTCATGAGTCCCCTGATGCGAACTTTAACATTGCTTACACAGACGATATCAAAACAATACTGGGTGGTCTAGTATCTGGCGGCTTCGACACAATCGCTACTACAGCCATTGCTGGCATCATGTATTTGACGAGTGAAGAAGGACAAGACGTACAGCAGAAAGCGTACAAAGATATTTTGCAAAGCTATCGCAGTGCCCAAGGAGCTTTCAAGGAAGCAGTGCACAATGAGTCCTCCGAGTACGTGGCCGCATTTGTTCGAGAGACCCTTCGCTTCTATCCGCCCTTACATCTGCTGCCTCCCCGGCAGACCATCAAGGAGTTTGTCGACGGTCGTGGCGTGAAGGTGCCGAAAGGCGTGATGATTCTGCCAAACTGTCAGGCAATCAATCGCGGTACGTAAACATCGCTCACTCACTGTGATCCACTGCTGACTTGTTTGAAGATCCCGAAGTCTATGGCACAGATGCCCACATTTTCAGACCAGAGCGTTGGCTAGACAAGACTTTTTGCGCCTCGGTCCCACCACCAACTCAATTTGCCTTTGGAGCGGGATCACGGATATGCACCGCGGTCAACTTCTCAAATCGGATCTTATACGCCATTTTCCTCCGCTTGATAGTCAGCTTCAAGATCCGGCCGGGCCAAAATGGGCCGCCTTGCACAGACTACGTGGACTATAATCGCGACACAACTGCTGCAACCGCCTGCGCGAAGGACTTCCATGCGGTCTTTGCAGTGCGTGATGAGGAATTGTTTCATGCTTGCATGAGGGATTCGGATGAAAGTACAAAAGACGTCACAAACGGCATTTTGAGGAAATGAAGCCACGACAGAGTGGATTGTTGAAGAACGAAGGCCTACGGGTCGCCATGGTTGGTAACCTCCTCTTACGTGCCCCTGCACGGGGTTGCCAAACACTGCTTTTCTACACATTTCAAGAAAAGATGAAACGCTTCACCCTGACATACCAAGCAACGCGTCTCTCGTCATCGATCGCTTGATACAAAAGTCCTTCCCTCCTACCGCTGACCAAATCAACCTCGGCCAGGGGGACAAGCTTTGTCTTCTTGATGATCTTCCAGCCAAAATAGAGCACCGCAAAGACGGCAATGACAACATAATTGACGACAAAGTCAACTACATGGAAGCCGCCGACAAAGTCTGCATAGCCTGCGATGAACACCAGAAACGTATTGAGGAAGATGACGAAGAAAGTGCCATACGGATAGAACAGGGCCTTATATGGTAGCTCATCTGTACTGTGACCCTGCACTTTCCAGGCTCTTCTGAATCGTACATGAATCACGCCAATGACGGCCCAAGCGATGTAGGTTGCGGAACCAGTGATATCGACAATGTAAGTGAAGACCTTGGCCGGGCCGGCTTTGTAATTGAGCATAGCGACCAGGCCTAGGGCATTCGATAAGACAAGAGCGTAGATTGGCGTGCCGTTCGCGGTAGTTTTCGCAAAGATCTTTGGAGCCCGACCGCTTGACGCAAGCGACACCAGACTACGAGAGGCCACATAAAGCGCAGAATTCATCGAAGAAAGCTGAGCAGTGATCATGACCACATTGACGACGTGGCCCATGGCTGGCACTCCTGCCTTTTGGAAGGCAATGGTCCAGGGCGACTTTCCCGTCTTGCTCTCGGCTGTAAGCAGGCCAGGATCATTATAAGGTACGATGATGCCGGCGAAGAAGACCAAGCCCATGAAGATGATAAGAATCCTCCAGAAGGTCTGCTTAATGGCTTTTGGCAGATCTCGAGCAGGGTTCTTACTCTCCGCTGCAGTGAGCGCAAGCATTTCCGTCCCACAGTAGTACACAGCGGCAAGAAGGAAGCATTGCCCAAACCCGTTGATGCCGTTAGCAATTGGTCCGGGATCTTTCCAGTAGCGGAAGCCGATGTAGTCTCCACCAACCGCACCGGTGTTGAGGAGGATGGCGCAAAGGAAGCCACCGAGTATGCAGAAGAGCTTCCAGCAAGCAAACCAGAACTCCATCTCGCCCCATACCACGATCCCGAGCAGAGTTGTCGTTTGATAGAAAGCCCACCAGATGAGGATCCAGCCATAAGTCGGTACACTATCTGTCCAATAGCCCATGATAATCGAACTGGCGTTGAAATCGCCCGCGACATTAGTAACCCAGAGATACCACTACAGGACCATCAGCTCTCATCCGACCATGTCACAACGAACCCACTCACATAGTTCCAACCCAGACTAAACGCCAAAGACTCATCCACAAACCGCCCAGCCAACTCAATAAAAGCTCCCTGCACCGGGAACAAAGTCGACATCTCGCCCAGACACTGCATGACGAAGAACACGTCCACGCCGATCACGAAGAAGCAGATTAGAGCACCGACCGGTCCACTGTACGCGACAGCAAAGCCAACGCCATACCAAATACTCGCTCCAACGACGCCGCCAAAGCTGATCATTACCAGATGTCGGTTCTTGAGTCCTCGCTGGAGACCATTGTCGATAATGTTTCCATTCTTGGCGAGAGCGAAAGTCTTGCCTTCGTCCACTTCGATGGGCGCGACATCGACGGAGGAGATCTTGTTATCGTCCGGGGGCGGCATGTTGGAAGATGAGGAAGATCTCTCAGTTGTACCGAGATGCCACCTCCAGCCTTCTGTAAGGGCCGCCTCTATCTGATGTTCAGAAGCAGTGCCAGTCCGGAGCTATCTTTGCATGTTGGAGGCCAAGCTGAGGTATGGCGTGCCCTCGACGATTGCCCTGCATATCCGCCGGTAGCATTTACTGATAGGCAGAGTCGCGACATCCTGGCCGGCGGCGGCCAAATGCCGAGAACACGCTACAGCGACACAAGGCGACTTGAGGAAACCTTGTCAGTTCTAATTTGTAGTCTTAATGGGCCTAGAGACGCTATCAATAAATCATAATGCAGACTCTATCTCATCGCAATAAGGCACAAACGAGAAGTTAACTACCCATAATACCCCGAGATGCTCCGATGTCCGTCGTGAAATGCTGCTGCGTTGCAGATGGGTCTGTGTATGGTATTATCTGTCGATGTGTCAAGACAAACAGTATGGAACAACCCTCTTGCGAACCATATCGCAGATTCGCACATTCTAGTGGACACGGGGGCGAAGCTCCATAGCATGACGTGGTATAGGCTGTACGAGTGATTTTCAGGCGCGAGATCTCGTTGGAACTCACGCTCAAAGGAGCACCGCATTTACGTCGTGCAATACTGGCATTCTCACTAAAGAATGGTGACACATCTGCCGAACTCTTGGACATGCTTCGGGATATATATCTGCGGATTCGAGATCCTCGCCTTCACAACTTGTCCAAAGTTAGTGTGGATTTGGAGGATCAGCGGACATGGGTGGTGCTAGAAGTTCTTCATTGCAGGGCCCGCTGTATCAGTCTCCTCTTCCTCTTGCTTGTCGTACACTCTGCATCATCAAGCGACTCATCGTTCAGCAACCTGGCAGTGTGGAGCTCAGGTCGGACCCGGTGGCACTTTCAATCGTACCATGCGTGGACGTCCTCGCTCGCTACACGAGAGTCGCGATGGTTTGAGACCCGCGATCACAGTATGTATGGGACACTCGGATTGCAATGCAATGTTCTTGCTAGGCGTGTCCATTGTGCACTCTGGCGTTGCTAGAAGCGTATTTGTGAAACAAGCTATGTTCCGAGTGGTGCTGCTTGGCTTGAGTAGCCATGGACTCTCAGTCTTTTGACCATCTTGTTTGTAGGCTTAGACTTGGAGCTTTATGCTAGGACTCGCTGGTCGTCTTGAACTCGAAATGATGGTCGCCGGAGCGTAGTGAGCCTGAGCTGCGGAGAAGCCGCCATCAGTTGAGACGAGGCGCGCTGCAATGTCTCGACGGTCGTCTTCTTAATCGCTCTTTGAACCGGAGGGACAGTGCAGCTTTGAGGTACTTCTCCAGCACAAGCCTGACAATGGTTAGCAGAGTAGCCGAACAGGATTGATGGTTTGAACGAAAGACAAGAGCGAAGCGCTGGAGTTGCTTGTTTGAGATGTAGCGAAAAAGCACGTGCCCGAAGCCACGAAGAAAATCACGTGATACGGGGACCTCGAATTGTGCACTATCATACTGCTACAGCAACGCCCCACAGTCCAGGACAGTGGCGGCCGAATCCAGGCACAGAATTAAGGGAAACAACACGGAGTCTTTCCAATCATGACTAGAGCGGCCACCCTTGAGCTCCTGCGAACGATGCAGACAGCAAAAGTATGGAAGTAGCAGACTATATGAGCAAGCCCATCGTTGATATGAAGTCGTTCATTGGCTGGGCAATATCATCAGCGACGTGAGGCTCTGGGTCCGCTATGGACGGAGTCAGGCAGACCACTGGGTGTTGAAGATCACAAAGCATGGCGATGCTGCCAAGAGACAAGGGTGTTTACTATACTGAGCTTGGCTTGCGTGCCGATGGGATCACTCAATTGCCATCTGTTTCCAGATATCTCCTAGAAGACGGACGATAATCATTGTGTTGGTCGACCGAAGAACCGAGTCCCAAACATGCTGCTTCGTCCGCGGCCTTGGCGGGAACTCGGCCACTAGGTATCTTATGACGTAGATAACCGACTCCCTATCGGAACGTGAAGAAGAAACATCATGTGCTGTGGAAGAGCGACGTGGCTATCAAGGAGGCCTTAGTTCAAGATCCCTGACAGTCCTAGACAGGGTAGGCCCATTGTCACCTCCCGCGACGCTTTGCGCCCATATCTGCCATCACTCGACGAAACTATGCGCGAACGGGAAAAAGACCTCGAAAAGACGCGAGACAGGAGAGCCTTCGAGCCACGTCCACCAGATAGTGCAAGCTTCAAGGACCGAATCGCACATTTTACATGGCCATGGTTTTCATCGACAATGTCGACCGGGGCTGTAGCAGTCGTTCTAGCCAACACACCCAATCGATTCCCAGGACTGAATACCATCGGCAAGATCTTCTTCATCCTCGATCTGGTGCTTTTCGTGACCCTAACAATCGCAATGCTGCTCCGCGCATACTGGTTCCCGCGAAGATTCCTTGCTTCGCTAAGCCACCCTGTCGAAGGACTGTTCTTCGGATCATATTGGGTTTCGGTGTCTCTCATCCTCAATGCCAGTCAAGCATACGGAGTTCCCAGTTCTGGACCGTGGCTTGTCAAGGCGTTGCTGGTCCTGTTCTGGATGTACTGCGGCATCGTCCTGGTTGTCGCGATAGGACAGTACTACGTGCTTTTTAAAGAAGAACGACTCAAAATCGCAGATGCAGTGCCGGCTTGGATCTTTCCGATCTACCCTCTGTTGGTGGTGGGAACGATGGCAGGTACCATGATCCCGAGTCAACCCGAACGACAGGCCTTTGACATGTGGGTGGGAGCAGTCATGTTGCAAGGCCTGAGCTGGACAGTAGCGCTGATGATGTACTCGATGTACATGCAACGATTGATGACCAGCACTTTACCCGCACCACCGTCGCGGCCTGGAATGTACGTCTCCGTGGGACCTGCGGGCTACACAGCAGCCGGCCTCATCTCGCTGGGCAACCAGGCACAAAGAGTATTGCCACGCAACGCTTTCAATCTCGACAACTTCCCAGACGGCGATATTGTGAAGTTGATCGGCATCATGGCAGGAACCTTCATTGTTATTTTCTCTTTCTGGTTCTTCTGCATAAGCACTGTTGCTGTTGTGGCTGGAATCAAAAAGATGTCATTTACGCTCAATTGGTGGGCTGTAAGTCGTATCTTCCTATACTGAATGTTGTGATACATCGGGAAGCTAACTTGGGCAGTTCATATTCCCCAATGCTGGCCTCACCTTGGCGGCAATACAACTCGGGAGCGCGTTCTCGAGTCCTGCAATTAACGGGATTTGTAGTGCTTTGACCATCATGCTGGTCATCATGTGGCTATTCACGGCCGCTGCGCACACTCGTGCCTTCGTCCAAGGAAATGTCATGTGGCCCGGCAAAGATGAAGATAAAGATATGTATCACTCTGGCTGGGCAAAGTATGAAGCTTGAGTGGCCATTGTCTTCCTGTTGTGATCTTTTCGAGATATAGTGTGAGGTTGAGTCTCAGATCTAAAGAGTGACAAAGACGAGGCTCAGGTGTGTGTGTGTGTTGCGATTATTAGGGTCCGTGGCGGTGAGCAAATTGTCGCTCCTGCCTCACTAGAAGTGTCAAGCTTGTCACAGGGCCAAAGCTTCGTGCATGAAGTGAGCAGCGGACTGGAATCTCAAAAAGAACATGGACTCAGATCACCACAAATGGTTTTTGCGATCTTTGAGTCTTACCCTCTTGACGACGTAGCCACTCCACTCGACCTCTGCCGAAGAAGCCGAGCAGGCCAAGAGGTCTCGTCACGATGCAACAATCTTCTGAGAAGGCGGTAGACTCACATTGGTTGGGGTAGGCAAGACGCAAACAGATCACACATACTTACGGCATTTGAAGAGGGAATCGCAGAATCATACAGGACCACAATGATCGCACAAGTCTTTCTCTGGCCTGATCAGGTTGACAACAGAACCGAGGAAAGTTGTGGGAGATGCAGACAGGCCCGACCACCGGCAGATACGAAGACCGTGAGGTAGCATAGAACCGCGCAGTATGGAGCGTTGGCTCTAGTACATGGCAGTCAGAATTTGTGACCATGTGCAAGATGCCCAAGAATATGCAGGCAATCGAGGGCGGGAAAGGGGCTACTTTCTTGCAAACATCATTCCGTTGAGCAAGATCAAATTTGTAACAATTAATGGGCTCGATGGCTTCATGGATAGACAGGTCCTATACCAAATTGATTGGTGTGACTTCAATTGTTGTCTCCTTTGTGCAATTTCTTCGGGTTGCTGCATCTGAGAAAAAACGAGGATTGTGGACAAGGGTGATGTGGCTATGTACGATCTCGCATAACAAGGTTGCTCATAATATCATCGTTAAGGCACCTAGCCAATCACATTGCGCGATGTTTGAAGTGAATGCTAACCCTGGCACAGACCTCACTTCGCTACAGCACTCAAGTTCGCGGTCCGGAGTTGGAAATCCTTCCTCCTTGCATACACGCCTCAATCGTAGGAAAAATTGCAGTGATGTCTGAATCTGGTTTACACACTGGCGCCGAGTTAGCAGAGGTTCGTCCATGTTGCTTGGGGTTTCGTTTCATTCATAAGCTAAGTGACCTAGGGAAAGTGCTTCTTCCTCGACAAGATCCCAGGAGAAATTCGAAATAGGAAGTCACTCCAGTGGCTGCAGCGTAGTCAACCAACAAGATTCGAAGCATTGCACATATCAGGAGGCTTCTCGAGAGCTAAAGAGCATAGACTCGATCGCACCTCGTCTATTTGCTAACACGGTTAAGGGATCTACGGATACGCGCTGACTGGAGACGAAACGGAGGCGGCATTGCGGTTCACCATGCATGCGCCGCCACGACCTCGAACCAACCCAGAATGGAAGGCACAGCGGATCCGCGAGCTTCAAGAGACCATTAACATCGATAAGACCAAGCTTGAGTCAGAAGGCACTGCCCTCAAGAAGAGCACCTTTACTTCCAATATGAATGCTAGCAATTCCACGGAGAGGGAGCAGCCAGAACCCAAGGAGAACCATAACAGTGAGCTGGCCACGAAGGACAAGGCGGCAAGTGGCAAGGATTGGAAGCTGAGAGTCCAAACGTTGCAGGACAAGATCAAGGATTCCGAGACTCGCCAGCAGTGCTTACTCCACGGCAAGGAAGAATACGAGCGCCCGGGAACATCCAGATTCTGTGACGTCGACAATATCTTCGCGCTCCAACGCACCTGCAAGCAGATCTACGGCGAGTGCTCCAAGCTCGTCTACGAATACAACAAGATCAAGTTCATACTTCAATCCGACGGCAATGGACGCGAATACTGGCGGGAGGATCCCCAGATCACCAACATCGCCAATCGCCAGACCACATCGGAAGCGCTGAAGTGCGGCGTGATCCTCGATCTCGGCTGCTTCAAGAATGCCGTGAGATCATCGGGCCTGTCTAATGTCAAGGCGTTTCTCAGAGCCAATTCACAGAGCCTACGCCAACTTCAGCTGTCATGTGCGCCGATGGCTTTGCATTTCGTCAGCGAGAGACCAGACGCGTCGGCTACGAATCACACGGGAGAGCCCAAGAAGTCCGAGGCGGTGAAGTGGAACATTGTCCTCGATGGTCCGAAGTCTGTCTATGAACAATTCAATGCTCAGGTCTTAGCACACCCTCATGTCAAGCAAGATGAACATAACTCAGCTTTTAGGCGGATGCTGGAGGGTTTTACGCAAGTTTGACTTCATTGGCGTTCGTAGTGAGCTGCCCTGGTCTCAAGATGTCGACCGTCTTTGACACACGAATCCGTCCTTTCATTTCTGGGAGCTAGGCGGGACACATCTAAGCTAATCGGAGCTGCGACTTTGCTCCAGAGACACAAGGTGGAGGTCGCTGGAGCTTGTCTCGGGCGAGGGCGAAGCACCTTGGAACTTGATTGATGGCCGAGCAGGAGACGACGTGGCAGACCTCTGGGGGCCAAAGCACAAGAGCATACAGAGGCTATGATTGCGGCAATCAGATTCGATTCATTAAAAGAGTTCGGCACGTACCGGGAACGATGTCTTCATAGTTGGACGCCTCGAGACGAAGCTCGTTGCTAGTTCACTCGGCTCGACATCACCTTCTCACTTCTGTCTCCAAAAAGCATCTCATTTGCGGCCTTTGTTTCCACGTAGCATGGCTTCTTAGGGTGTTGAATCTTCTTTGCATACGGATTAGTGCTCAACGGGCAGCTCTTGTAGGAGTGACAATAACCTTTCACTCTAATCAGTAGGCACTTCTCAGGAGAACTCACGACAACAGCATCATTGTCGGACCCTAAGCTTGAATCTCCCCGAGCATGGAGGCCTTTGTTGCCTTCACTTCTTCCTGCCTCTCTTGGTAGTATGCACGTCTCATCATGCACTCGACCATTCGGGCGATCCAGCATCGAGCTGGCGGGCCATCGGGCGACAGACCCAATTCCGCTGACTGATGAATAGGTATCAAAAGCACCGGTACGCAACGGCTAGGCAGAAGAAGAAAAAGATTGGCGTGCAGAATACAGAGCCAAAAGTGACGCTGGGGGTCGCATGCAGCGTTTTGCAAGGCTGTGCTTCGGTCGAGTGTTTGGACGAGCTTCACAAGTTCCCCGAGGTAGAGAAGGTGGCTATATACGTGAGCGCGTCTGAGCTAGAGACGCCGTACTTTATACCTCTCGGGTGGTGATGATTAGAACTTTCCCTCGACTATGTGTTTGGGTTCCTTTGACAAACGGCTTTGCTTTAAGGCGCAATTCATGCTAGTCTTTGTGGTTGTTGTTCCATTTCCAGTCGAATATGTGCACGGTCGGCGATCATGCGAAGATACCTTAGCATTCGTGCATCCACATTATAGATGATATTGCGGGGATCTCTCTGCTAAGCCGCTCCTCATACGTGCGACTCTGTTCCCAGGCAGAACCTTGCAGGACAGATGAGATCGCAATGGCGTGACAGCCGCATAGAAGTGGGCTTGTTGAAGCGGCAGATCTCGAGGTTGGATGATCTGTCTGTGGTACCTGGTGTGCCCTGTCGCTACTGATATCGATGGCTATGGCTCTGCTACGCGCGGATATCTCTGGCCAAGGACGAGGGACAACGCCAAGGCTCGCCCATAGGCATGCGCACGACGGAGATTGAGTTTGCTGAGGTGTGTCGCCACATTGGGCGGAATTCGACTGCCTGATGAAGGCTTGCGCGTAATCTTGGTGCTGGAAGTTCATGGGCGAGAGTGGCAGGGAGGCTGTGCGCCCGACAGCTCCGAACTTGCTCCGATGTGACGTTGTTCCTATTACTGCCGCGCAAGTACTGCCATTCTGAAAATATCCCAGAACCTTTTCCATAGTATTCGCCGCCCATTGATTGCTGGTTTCCCGCCTACCGAGTCCGGAACGAAAGCGCAAGTCCGACTGCAGTGAAGAGTGAGCCGGGGAGTATAGACAAAGCGGCGGAGAGAGCCCCAAGGCGGGCATCAGTTGCACAGAAACATCCGCAAATATGGTATGCCTGAAACAACTCATACCGCTACAGTATGGTCGCTGAGAGTCATATAGGGTGTCACAAAACGCGCTGGGCGCAAGAAAGACGCAGCGCCCGCGCAAGCTGCTGGCGGGAGCGGCGGTCAACCACAGATCCGCAAGGCAGCATACGAAGTCACCAAGAAGAAGGAGGTGGGAGTCTCGGATCTGACGCTGATCAGTAAAATCTCGAACGAGGCCATCAACGACAACTTGAAGAAGCGCTTCGAGAATGGCGAGATATATACATATATCGGGCACGTGTTGGTGTCGGTCAATCCGTTCCGCGACCTGGGAATCTATACCGATCAGGTTCTGCAGAGCTATCAGGGCAAAAACCGCTTGGAAATGCCTCCGCATGTCTTTGCGATTGCGGAAAGCGCATATTACAACATGAAGGCCTACAATGAGAACCAGTGCGTGATCATCTCCGGCGAGTCCGGAGCAGGAAAGACGGAGGCGGCGAAACGGATCATGCAGTACATCGCGAACGTGTCTGGCGGCCGAGACAGCTCGATCCAGGAGATCAAGGACATGGTGCTGGCAACCAACCCGCTGCTCGAGTCGTTCGGAAATGCCAAGACATTGCGGAACAACAACTCGTCGCGATTCGGGAAATACCTCGAGATTCAGTTTAATACGCAGGGCGAGCCGGTCGGCGCGAACATCAACAACTACCTCCTAGAAAAGAGCCGAGTGGTCGGCCAGATTCGGGACGAGCGAAACTTCCACATCTTTTATCAGTTCACCAAGGCCGCGAGCCAGGAGCACAGGACGAATTTCGGTGTACAACAGCCCTCCACGTACTCATACACCAGTAAGAGCAAGTGCTACGATGTGACAGGCATTGATGATGTGGCGGACTTCAAAGATACGATCAACGCCATGAGCGTAGTTGGCATGACCAAGGCAGAGCAGGACAACCTCTTCAGAATGCTAGCTGCGATCTTGTGGATTGGCAACATTTCGTTCCGAGAGAATAAAGACGGCAATGCTGAAGTGGCCGATCAGAGCGTGGTTGACTTTGTCGCATATCTGCTCGAGGTGGACAATGCGCACGTCAACCGGGCGATGACAATCCGCATCATCGAGACGCAGCGTGGCATGCGGAGAGGATCTGTGTACGACTCGCCGATGAACATTGCGCAAGCCACAGCTGTTCGAGATGCCCTGAGCAAGGCTATCTACAACAACATGTTCGACTGGATCGTGCAGCGCGTGAATCAGTCATTACGAGCAAGAGGCGCCATCGCACAAAGCATTGGTATTCTGGATATATACGGATTTGAGATTTTTGAGAAGAACTCTTTCGAACAATTATGTATCAACTACGTCAACGAGAAGCTGCAGCAGATCTTCATCCAGTTGACGCTCAAGGCTGAGCAGGACGAATACGCCGCGGAGCAGATTCAATGGACCCCGATCAAGTACTTTGACAACAAAGTCGTCTGCGAGCTGATTGAAGAGAAGAGGCCTCCTGGTGTCTTCGCAGCGTTGAACGACGCTTGTGCGACTGCTCACGCCGACCCGACTGCTGCCGATCAGACTTTTGTGCAGAGGCTGAACGCGCTTTCGAGCAACCCGAATTTTGCGCCCAGACAGGGACAGTTCGTCATCAAGCACTATGCCGGGGACGTGAGCTACGCTGTCGAGGGTATGACGGACAAGAACAAGGACCAGCTTTTGAAGGATCTTCTCAATCTGGTGGGCCAGAGCTCAAATGACTTCCTGCGTACACTTTTCCCGAATCAGGTCGACCAGGACAATAAGCGAAGGCCGCCCACGGCAGGTGACAAAATTAAAGCGTCCGCCAACGATCTTGTATCGACGTTGATGAAGTGCAAGCCCAGCTACATTCGAACCATCAAACCAAACGAGAACAAGAGTCCGACCGAGTACAATTCGCCCAATGTGCTGCATCAAATCAAGTATCTTGGTCTGCAGGAAAACGTGCGCATCCGAAGAGCTGGTTTTGCTTATCGACAAACATTCGACAAGTTCATCGAGCGATTCTACTTGCTTTCCCCGAAATGCAGTTATGCCGGTGAGTACACTTGGACTGGCGATGCCAAGTCTGGTGTGCGACAGATCCTGAAGGACACTTCTATTCCCGCCGAGGAATGGCAGATGGGTGTGTCGAAGGCATTCATCAAGACCCCAGAGACTCTATTCGCACTCGAGACGATGCGAGATAGGTACTGGCACAACATGGCGATTCGTATCCAACGAGCCTGGCGCAACTACCTCCGATATCGAGCAGAGAGTGCGACCAGGATCCAGCGTTTCTGGCGAAGGAAGACCGGTGGCATGGAGTTCCTGCAGTTACGGGATGAAGGGCACAGAGTACTCCAAGGCCGGAAAGAGCGACGACGATTCTCCCTCATCGGCTACAGACGCTTCCTCGGTGACTATCTCGGCATTGACAACAAAGGCGGCACAGGCGAACTTTTGCGCAACAACGCTGGGATCGGCTCTGGTGAACGAACTTTCTTCTCTTGCAGGGCAGAGCTGCTTGTGTCCAAACTTGGGCGCTCCAGTAAACCGGAGCCACGTTTCCTGGTTTTGACCAATCGGGCTGTCTACATTGTCAAACAAGCCCTTGTCAATAAACAACTACAGATCCTGGCAGAACGGACGATCCCCATCGGAGCCATTAAGTATGTCAGCACTTCTACACTGAAGGACGACTGGTTTTCGCTTGGTGTGGGCAGCGCACAAGAGCCGGATCCGCTGCTCAGCTGTATTTTCAAGACAGAGTTTTTCACCCAACTCAAGCATGCTGCACGGGGAACTGCTCAGCTGCAGATCGGTGAGACCATTCAATACAACAAGAAGCCCGGGAAGCCTGCGACGATCAAGGCAGTACTCGATCCCCAAGTACCTCGGGACGACGTTTACAAAAGTGGATCGATCCATACTGCGCGAGGAGAACCTCCCACCTCCACCAGCAAGCAGACGCCGAAACCGAAGCCAGTGCCTGCGAAGGCCATCACCAGTGGTAAGCTGCTCAAGAAGAGCACTGGCGGTAAACTCTCTCAACAAGCTGCACAACGGCAAGGCAGACCCGTTCCAGCGACACAACCTCTACCCGGTGCAACTGCTCGTCCTGCGGAACGAATTGTGCCTCAACCTGCTGCAGTACCCCAGCCAGCAGTACCCCAGCCAGTGGCCGCGCTATCAAATGGGATCAGTCACACTCGAAATGCATCCGCCGGAAGAGCAGTGCCTCCACCGCCGCCTCCGCCACCGGCAGCTGCTGCTCCGCCTAAAGATCCACGGTTCAAGGCGCTCTACGACTTCGCTGGTCAGACTGGTGGCGAGTTAAGCCTGTCCAAGGATCAGATCATCCTCATTACACAAAAAGAAAACAACGGTAAGTTCCCTTCATCCGTCACAAAGCATGTATCCATCGCTGACTGACTATTTTCGCAGGCTGGTGGCTCGGCAAACGCCTCGACGGCTCGGCATCCGGCTGGGTCCCAGCGGCCTATCTCGAAGAAGTCAAGCAAGCGCCCCCACCCGTCGCATCTCGACCGCCTCCTCCGCCAGCTCCCGCTCCGAACGGCGGCGGCAAGAAAGTCCCGCCTGCCCCACCCTCCAAGCGTCCTGCCGGATGCAAACCCGCTCCCGCTCCGGGCACGCCTCGAGATAGTGGCTATTCGAATGGAAGCAATTCGGGAGCGGCTACTCCCAACGGCAATGGGAATCTCGCGGGGGGTTTGGCGGCGGCATTGAAGGCGCGACAGCAGGCTATGAATCGGAATGATGAGGATGATGCGTGGTAAACCCTCAGGAGCGGGGAAGAGTGGATGGATGTGTGAAGAGCGTGGGCGCTTTATGGTGGGTAGGATGTTATGCGTTTTGGAACATTTGGAACAGGGTGAGGTTGGATTGTTGTAGGAAACGAAGATGGATTGTGGAAAGCGAGATCGATGCGGCTAGTGCGAATTTCGAATACAACAACTATTTTTGTGGATTTTCGGGGTAGTCAATGACTTGCTTTCTGTTGGAGGGGTGTGACATTGTCCGTGGCTCTGGAACCGTGTACTATGAGCTGCTTAAGGGAATCGTGCCCAATGCAGCATGTCTTTGGGGTTTCGGAGTCTGTATAGCCTTTAGTCTTCTCGGCTTTGCCGTCGGGCCGCATCTGGTCCGTGCACAACCGCGTCCACCGAAAGGGATGCGCGTTTCTGTAGACCTCACAAGGAACTTAAGCACACCTCTTCATGCGCTCACGCATTTTACCAAGCGCTGTGAGCCCATCTATCTGCCGTTACAGCACCACTTCAAGCCCGGCGCGACATCAAAGCTTCATTTCCAAACGGCCATGGCTATGGATTCAACATCGCGGAGCGAAAAGGCAGACAACTGTCAAAGCAAGCACTCTTCGCCAGGAGAGACCACCACCATTGCCCGAGAATGAGGTTGAAGTCGTGCCCGAGCGAAGCTATCCTACCGTCTTACAGCAACATCTCAACAATGTCCGGAAATTCGAAGATTGCGTCGTCCTCACCCGCGTGGGCGACTTCTACGAGATGTACTTCGACCAGGTGGAAGAATTCGCCCCGCTCGTCAATTTGAAGAAGGCGAAGCGATCGACCGTGTTAGGGGATGTTCCCATGGCGGGCTTCCAGCACTCGCAACTCGAGCGCTATCTCAAGATGTTCGTGCAGGACCTGGGTCAGAAAGTGGCCATCAGCGAGCAGGTGCGCATCCCCGAGAGCGAACGTACGGGCAAGTCCGGAGGTATGTTGTTCGATCGACGGGTGACGAGAATCGTCACGGCGGGAACTTTGATCGACGAGAATTTCATGGATCCGTTTGAGAACAATTATCTGCTCGGCATACATTTCGGCGGCGTGCTCCCGACCATTTCGTCTGAGATGGATCGTGCGGCATATGAGAGGTACAGACGCAGTACCAAGATTGGCCTCAGCTGGGTAGATCTGTCGAGTGGCGATTTCTTCACCCAGTTTACGGATCTGGCGAGCTTGCCTTCTGCTGTGGCGCGAATTGGGCCACGGGAAATTGTACTGGATTCATCTTTGGAGTCTGCTGATCAAGTTCAGCTGCAACGCTCGATCAGCGACGGCAACCTCTCGACGCATTTTCACGCCCCGAAGGAGCAGATTACGTCCGTCGCAGACTGGTCGTCCATGCTTGAGCGACCTGTGCCTGAGGACAAGCAAACCGAATTCAGCGAATTTGAAGTCGCTGCTGGCAGCCTCGTTCTCGACTATGTAAAAAACCAGCTCATGGACGTCAACATTCAACTTCAGCCGCCAATCAGGCAGAATGAAGACGAGTTCATGACCATCGACAAGCAAAGCCTGCGGAATCTAGAAGTTCGAAGCACCATCCGAGATGGCGCCTTTCAAGGCAGTTTGCTTCACGCCATCCGCCACACGGTCACAAAGAGCGGCGCAAGGCTGCTGAGTAAGAGGCTCGTCGCGCCATCGATGTCTCTCCCGGTCATCAATACCCGTCTAGATTTGTTACAGGAAATGATGCTGCAAGACGCACTTCGAGAGGATGTCGTGGCTCTGCTCCGGCGTACGCATGATGTCTATCGACTCTTGCAGAAGTTCTCGGTAGGAAAGGGTGACGCTGACGACCTTCTCGGGTTGGCCCGTACTGTAGACGTGATGCAGGAGCTATCACATCTTCTGCATCAGCACATCTTGGCGCATCAGGATAGTCCTTTTGAGGATAGCGAACATTTCGCCACCCAAGATCACATTTTCCTTTGGGACATTCTTGCTCGCCTTGACCTCGAAAGTCCGAATAAGGTTGCTCGCAACATCCAAGCGGCCATTGATGAGGAAGGATTGCATCAACAGCACATGGTGGAGGAAGCGTCAGAAGCCGAGGCGGAGCAGATGGCAGAAGAGGTTGCCAAGGCAGACGAAGCGGGTGCGAGGTCGCCAAAGCTCAGTCGGAGAGCGGTGAGATCAGCGAGCTCCGCCACTGAGACAAAACCTGAAGATATCTGGATTATGCGCCGCAAGGCTTCTTCGACGCTCGAACGTGCCCATGGTGACCTTGACAAATTGATGAGTGCCAAAGAAGAGCTCACCACCAGACTCCAGGACGAGCTGAAAGCACAGACATTGTCTTTGAAGTGGAGTGCGCAGCTCGGTCACTTCTGTCATGTCAGAGGCAAAGACGCTCAAGGCTCACTTTCAGCTCTCGGTGGAGCAAGGACTATAGGCTCCACAAAGAGCACAAAGTCTTTCTATCTCTCTGACTGGACGCACCTTGGCGTGCGAATCGATGATTCGAAACTCCGGATCAGAACTGAGGAAGAGCGGGTATTTGGTAAGCTCCGAGCAGAGGTGCTCGAGAATCTGATGAAGCTACGCCGTAACGCTGCAGTCTTGGACGAGCTCGATGTCGCATGCTCGTCCGCAGTCGTGGCCAAAGATCGCAGCCTCGTCCGTCCCATTCTGACCGAAACCACTTCGCACCGCATCTTCGGAGGACGTCACCCGACAGTGGACGCCGGACTGCAAGAACAAGGCCGCATGTTCACGTCCAACGATTGCTCTGTCGGTGATGATGAGAAGATTTACCTCATCACCGGCCCCAACATGGCTGGTAAGAGCACATATTTGCGCCAGAACGCCCTGATCACCATCCTCGCTCAAACCGGGTGTTTCGTGCCTGCAGACTACGCCGAAATCGGCCTCGTCGACAAGATCTTCAGTCGCGTCGGCTCCGCGGACAATCTGTATCAGGACCAGTCCACCTTCATGGTCGAAATGCTCGAGACGGCAGATATCCTCAAGCAGGCCACACCCCGCTCCTTCGTCATCATGGACGAGGTCGGTCGCGGCACCACGCCCGAAGATGGCATCGCCGTGGGCTACGCTTGTTTACACCACCTGCACAACGTCAACAAGTCTCGAGCGCTCTTCGCCACGCATTTCCACGCGCTCGCAGATATGACCAGAGATTTTGACGATCTTGGATGTTATTGTACCAATGTTGCAGAAGAGGCGGATGGGTCGTGGTCATACGTCCATAAACTGCGGAAAGGAGTCAATCGGGCTTCGCACGCGCTGAAGGTCGCTAAGCTGGCGGGCCTGCCGGAGAGCGCGATCGATGTCGCGACGGAGGTGCTTGCCGACTTGCAGAATCGTGAGGGTGGATCAGAATCTTTGGTCCTTCGCAGTGCTCAACGGATGGCTGAGAGCTCTAGTTAAGCTTATAAGCTGTAGAAAACGAAAAAAACAATCCATACTCTCTCCAAGCTTAAATCTCCTCAGTCTATGTCCGTCCTTCTCTCATTTGGCCAGCACGAGAGTCTGAAGAGATTTCGAGCCATTCTGCTTCATTTGTCGTATCACGCCCTATTATGTCCATGCGTGCAAGGCTCTAGTCGTCCGCGCCATGTCCTCTTCCACCTTGTTGTCATTTTCAGTCTTGAAACGCCCTGTAATGCGAACGAGAAACCATATCCACGCTTGCGTATCGATGCAGGCGAACAATGACCAACTCCACGCACACCCCTTTGCAGCCCGCTCAGCTAAATCCCATTTACCCACTGAGGTATTCATCCAGCGAGCACTACAAGCATCGTCCTCCTTCTTCATCTCGCGGTACCTGTGGCAGGAGCGAGCAGTTGTCTACACTTCCAACTATCATCACCTATAGAGAGCACAGGATAAATAGGTGGCTGCCAAGTGGAACCTCGCAGAACTGGGAGACAGTCGTCGAGAACCACCAAGCACATTAATTTCGCAAGAGAGAGGTTAGACATGGAGGTGGCTGAATTGCAGATGCCTTCCAGAGACGAGGTACGAGCCTGTTCGCTGTCTCATTTGCATTACATACCATGGCATAGATATACGATACGCCACTGTACTGTCCTCAACACCGCACACGATGCCAAAAAAGCAGGCAGATCCCACCATCAACGCCGACGCTTGAACCCACAGCCTCACGCACATCGACATCTACCTCCCGCTGTTACCGATCCCCACCCATCACGCCGGCGATCCGCAAGCACAAATCCAAAATGGTCAAATGCTCATCACTCCCGTCCACGAGCCTTTTATCCGTCTCGGAAAACGCCAACATGATGCGATTCTTCGCGGCATCGCCCACCGTCTCGTTCCACAGGACGATTTTCTCGTACAGCTGCGTGACGATCTGCGTCGCCGACCAGCCCTCGGCGACCAGATCCTCCACGGCTTGTGCGATGGGAGCGTAGGGGGCGGCAGATTTGGCCTTGGGAGCCATGGCGGTGGTGAGACGGTCGAGCGTCTCGTCGGGGATGACGCCGGCGATCTCTTCGATGCTGCGGACGGTGATGGGTGAGGGGGAGTCGAGATCCATGGCATCGGGGTCTTCGATTTTGGGCCGTTTTCGATTCTTCTTTTCGGGTTGGGTGGCGGCTTGTACTGCGCCGACGAGGCGTGCGGCGGATTGGAGGTAGGTGATGGCTTTTCGCAGATCGCCGTCGCTGCAGCGGAGCAGGGTGCTGGTCACGCCTTCCTCGAGCGTGACGTTTTCGAGTTTCGCGATATCTTCAATCCGCTTGCCCGCGTTGCTTTCGTCAAGCAGCTTGAAGCGAAATTTGGAGCATCGTGATGCCAGGGGGTCGATGATTCGCGTGACGTAGTTGCAGACCAGGCAGAAGCGGGTGATTTTGCTGTAGGTTTCCATCGTTCGTCGTAACGCGGACTGGGCATCTTGGGTCATGCTGTCTGCCTCGTCGAGCACAATGATCTTGTAGGGCGGGCATGGGTATTTCTTTCGGTACTCTTCTCCTGCGGGTCCTGCTGGTGGATTGGAGAGCTGCATTCGGGCGAAGTCTTTGACCTTTTCTCTTACGATGCTGATTCCGCGCTCGTCAGATGCGTTGAGCTCCAGCACTCGTGACTTGATCAACTCCGGCCCGTATAGCTGCTTGGCCAATGCTAACACTGTGGACGTCTTGCCTGTGCCTGGTGGGCCGTAGAAGAGCATGTGCGGGAGGTTGGCAGACTGGAGTGTTCGGCGGAGGACCGTGACGGTATGATCTTGGGCGGCGACATCGTCGAGGGACTTGGGGCGGCTGCAATGTCTCGTCAACACTCTGATCAATGGTAATGCAATATGGTATGCACATACTACTTCTCCACCCACGGCTGAAGCCTGTTGTCCTGTACCGGCGCAGAGTCTTTGGCTGAGCTGGCTGCTTTGGATGCTGCCGCCGCTTGACGCGCTCTGATGTCGAAGAAGCTGTTCATTTTGGGTGGTATACCAGTATTTCGAGATGGTGGGAGTCGACGCGTCGTGGAAGTCGCGTTCCACTTTGGCCCGCGAGAGGCAAGTGCAGCCGAGTGTCGGCAACGTCAGCGGGCCGGCAGAGAAGCTGTATCCCGATGTCTCTCTTGATTATTATTCACTTCTCGTGGCATCACCCATACACCCGCAACGATGCTGACTTGATGCCCGCCGATTTCACTCTCCATCCCGAAACCCCTCCGATGAACTCAGAGATGCGCGAAAGTGTCCCCCGATCCAGCGACAAGCTATGAACGATGAGCCTTCCGCCTCCGCGTCAACAGCTGCACGTTCCGAAGTCCGCGAGCATGTCGATAGCGCGGAGAGGCCGCTTACGGCGAGGGAAATGGCCGAGCGGAGGAGGCAGAACAGGGACAACTTCAACCGCAAGAGAGGCGTGCTGCTCGATGACCTGCTTTGGCAGCTGGACATACTCGTCTTTGCCGAGCTGAGCGCTATCTACTACATGGAGTAAGCCCGTCCGCTGTACTCCATTCATACATAATTTCCTGACTGTACACAGCTGCTCCTTCTTCCGCTTCTTCATGCGGGCAATGGCACAACTGTTCCTCCTCACACCCAAAGCCGCCCACTTCCCCAAAATGTCTGCCAATCCGCCGTACTTGGGCACAATCTTTGGCACCACCATCTTCTGCATCTTCTGGCACTGCTATAACAATGCTCCCTCCGCTGGAGAGCCCACCAGGGGATACCTACATGGCGGCCTGGCCATGGATTTCATCGGGCAGAAGGGCCCCACCAGTAAACTCCATCTCGTACTGCTCGATTTGGTGATTTTGGTTCTCCAAGTGGTTCAGATGTCCACGCACTTATTGCGCGAGAGACTCAAGGCGAACTTGGCCTCATCAGCAGACAAAGTAGAGGTACCTGCTCCTCCCACGGCGACTGCACAAAGCTTGGACGACGAAGAACGTGGAGTGAGACGGTCCGCCGAGGTGAGGCGGGGCGAAGATATCGAGATGCAGAATTTGAATCCAGATGGTCAAGCATCTACTTCGAACCCACCTCCCGTCGACGAAGAAGAGTCTTTCGAAAGAGCCTCATTGCTTGCGCAACCACAACGCACCGATGCACACATATTCGACGCCTTCAACTCCGGCCAGATCGTGATCGCCGATCTAGACATAGCTGGTGCTTTGCGGGAACAGCTGCGGGTGTATCATGACGATATCCCAGACTCGGCGCAAGCAGAGGAGAGCCGTTTGAGGCGGGACCGGGAAGCCGCAAGGGCAATGGAATGGCGCAACGGTATTTTGACTGCGATCAGGAGAGCTAGACAGCGAGCTCGCGGTGCAGCAGCGAACGTACCCGAGCCATAACTTCACAATGGAGATCATCAGGTCTCCGAACCCATGCATCGTCTCCATGCCGATCTTTGTACCGTCTCTGCGTCCGTAGTAACGGCAATTCCCCGGCGAATTGCGACTTCGCCATCGGACCACTTCGTGCCCTCGCATCAAAGCTCTTGCTCATATCCGCCGGAACGAATACCGAAGTTGCATGCTCAAGTCATGATCTGCCGAATAGTTGAAGGCGTACTCCTAACCTTCCTAAACTGCGTCGGCAAATCCTCAGATTGCGACATCGAGCTTTGCACCGAACACCTCACCCATCCCACATGCTTGCTCTGCGCGCAGTATGATACTCAGCCTGGTCGGATGATAGGTCAATTCAACCATCGTAACCCTAATGTCGTCGAGGACCTTTCCGACACCGACAGTGGAGCTTCTTCAGACCGCGCTAGACGCCTCATATATGGGCACGCGACGGATCTAGATGTCAACATCGCTAAACCGTGCTCAGATCTCTAGGCCGGTGCTTTCCAGAAGTATAAGGAATACTGGCTCTTGGAGCGAGCGTGTTCTACCCACAGTGTGGTAACGATACGAAAAGCGCTGCGTGGAGTCCGTGTGGACCTGTGTACAGATATGAAGGAGTGCAGCCGAATAGCGAGGCGGAGTTCGAAGCTGTGCTGAGGAGGTGCCTGTACTGACGATGATCAGCTTTTCCTCATCACCGCGCCCGGCACATCTTGGGCGGCACACGTGCGCCCCATAAGCCGTGGCCTCATACCCCATTTCTGCCGCGATATCTCGATTTCACAGTTCGAAAGTTTCCGCCACCTAGTTATCATTGCGATCAGACGAGCGCACGGAAGTGGCAGTGATAATTCTTCATGACTACCGCCTACGGGCAAAAATCAGTCATGCTGTGTTCACGTGCCGTTCTAGGTTTCCGAATCAAAACTTCGCAAGTTCACTCGTGGTTTGGGATCAGCAATTTAATCTCAAATAGCGCGGCTATTGCGGCCAGAGGAGTCGAGTGAATGTACACAAACATCAGGGCCAGGAAAAGGTGCATTTGACACATATCTACCTCACTCGCGCCATCGATTTCATCCCCGAAAAGACCATCATGGTATCAAGAAAAGAAATCTCCACACATCATATCTCATATCCTCATCCCAGTCCCTGGTTTCCCCAACGTCCTACCATCCACTCTCCCTAACCCAGCCAAGCTGACTGACAGACATCTACTTCACCTCTGGCGTCTTCTCCTTCTTATGATGATCCAGACCGATCGCATGCTTCACCTTATCCACCAAACCCTCCTTCTCGGGCCCTGTCGTCGCCTTCTGCTCTTCCGCCGAGGTACTATGTCCCCCAAACTTGTCCTTGTGCACATTCCCCTCGCCGCCCCGGCCCGTGTGGAAATTCTGATAGCCTTCGCCGGGCACCCGAGTCGCGGATTCCGGGACGATTTCTTCGGATGGTTTGCCGGCTTTTTCGGCGTCGGTGGGGTGGATGATGTTGCCTAGCATGAGTGGGTGAGTGGGGGGGTGAGAATTTGGGGGCGTTTGGGTTGTCCCTTACCGGCTCCGCCGCGTCCGGCGCTGTAATCGTTGGCGGAGACGCCCGGGGTACCTTCGCGCACGATGTCGCCGTCGACATAAGTGTGGCTGTCGATACCGATGTTACCGGCGCCTGGGAGGGTGGGATTAGTTCTTTTTCGCTCTTCGACAGGACCGCAGAAACGTACCGCCGCGACCGGTGGAATGCATAGGTTCTCCAGAAGGCATGATTGCGTCTTTTGGTCTAGCTCGAGTCAAGGTCGCGAAGATATCAGATCTGTAGTCAAAGTACAGCTTTCTTTGAAATCGCAAGAGATACTGGAACAAAGCACGGAGAGAATTGGCGGTATTAAACCCTTCACCTGCTTGCTGGTTGTTTGAGAGCCGGACCCTTCAACCAAGGAATCTAGCTTTGTCGCTGTTGTCATACGGGCCACCAATCACAATGACGCCATAAGCGAGCAGCAAGCGAACATCGATCTGCTGAACACATCGTGAGTGGTCGAGCCCAGAACGGCTGAGAGGTCTTGCGCTTGAGATGGCTTGACGGTTCACCTGGGAACAGGTGAGGTCGAAAGAAGCACTATGTCATGCCAAGGCGATAAGGTCCAAGCGCGCCGCCAATCACCGCGACCATATCTCTGCTCCGCCGGTTCGTGGTTGATAGGCAAGGATGAGAAATTTCATGCTGTCGTCGCGTGTGACGCAGGACTACGGCTCTGCGTTCGAGGCGGAGCAGTTCGCATATGCACGTGCTGGCTGGGTTCACGGGTAGCAAGAGGGAGCGAAGAAGAGCGTCCGAGAGTTGACGTGATCATGGCATTCATTACGAGGTAGATTGACACATCAACAGCTTGTGCGCCTCCCTCGGGGCCGGGCCGTCTCGCAGCTTCTGTGGCGACATGTTCTCTGTGGCCGTGCACGGCAGTGACCTGAAATGGCGCTGTGAACCTTTCTATTTCTTCTCCTCCGCCTTCTGGCCACCACCACCGGTCGTTGGGAGACCCATGAAGATCTTGAACGAGTCGTAGATCATCCATTGTAGGCCTGTCAGGGTTCCAATCATTACAATACTAGTGACACCGTTAGCTTCGTTGGCTCAGTCTTAAATTGACATAACTTACCGAACAGGGAGCCCACTCCAGAGGCCACCAAAGCCAATGTCCTTGTAAATTCTGCTAGTCGCGGCACCAAACGATTCGCCCTTCTGGCGGTTGGTGTTGAGCTTGCTCACCATGACATCGGCAGGATGAGAGATGATGGCGCAGAGGATACCGGCAAGGTAACCACCAGAGAAAGCGACACCAGTCTGGGCTGCCTTGGAGTAGTCATCCTTGGTTCCAGGAAGGCGGTGATAGATCATTTCGACAATGGTTTCGAAGGAAGCGAACTTTGATCTGTCAGCGAAGGCGTATATGTAGTCTCACGAAAGTAACATACCTTCATCATAGTGTACGGGATCTGACGCCCCCAGAGGGGAGTGATTCCCTTGTAGAGCCTGCTAAAATCAGCACGCGACCTCTGACCAATAGTCGAGAACTCACCCATTGATACCCTCTTCGGCAACAATCTTAGAGATACCATTGAATGTCCCTGTGGCAAACGGAGGCATTGTCGTCTGCATTCGAACCTTGACAGCCTCGAACGGACACAGACCGATATCCGCAAAGAACTCAGCCGAAGCAGAACCAGCCAGGTAGATCCACGTCTTATACCGCACAGCATTCTCCTCGCCCGCAAGGTCGGAATAGAATTTCTTGAAGAACTCGTAGCATCCGTATTTCAAAGCTCCTTGGACCGAATATCCAAAGAACGTGGGAGAGCCACCGGTGTAGAGGGCCGATCTGCCTTCGCTGGCGATAATCTTCCTCCAGCCCTCGATGTTGCTCTTGTAGAGCTTGCTGTCGACCTGTCGCCGACATTTGACCAGATCGAGAGGGGTGACGCCCCAATGAGTGATGCCGCATGCCATGAGACCTCCAAACGTGCTTTCGCCCTATCAGCGTCCGGCCCCAAGCTGGTTGTCGCAACTGTCAGTGCTCACCAAGCAGCATAGTATTTCCCGGAATAGAGCTCGATTTTGCCGGTCTTCTCTTGCGCAATTTGCGAAGCCTTGTTGAGCTCGGCGACCGCCGCATCGCTCAGCTTGGCCACCTTTTGCTTCCCTTCTTCGGCGACATCCCAGGAGGTGTAGAGGTGTGAGACGTCCTTGCGTCGGCGTTCTGGTTGGCGATTGAGGTTCAGAGGTGATGCATAACCAAATGTTGCGCTTAAAGCGCTTGCAGAAGGGAAGAATGACTGCATGATGTCCACTCTGTGGTGTGGTTATCAGCCAAAAGTGCTAAACCATGGTTGCGATCTATGCTCGGGCTTTGTTCCTGCTTATTTCCGTCTGCCGCGCGCAAGTGTCCAATCGAAGCTGAACGTCCTTACGGTGTGGTGGGAGTATTGGCGGAGGCGAAACTGACCTTCCGACTGTTCTGTTGTATTTCCAATGCGGCTCTGTGCCCCCAGCCTGCGTATATGAACGTGGAAGCTGCAAGTAGTCCACCACAAGGAAACATGGGGCTGGAGCTGAGCTATCGATAGCCGAGCTCCAGAGTGCACGGGCCTACGTCATGGGTGGTCTAAACTCTCAACTTTTTGTGGGTGGAACCACTCCTCTTGCGGAAGGCTACGCATTGTTCACGATCAGGCTGAACATACCCCTCCTGCCACAGGCACACGGGAACTAAGGCATTGGTAGCTTACGATATCACACTGTGCCGTTACCAGGGATGGCCTCAACGGGCCTCTCCGCATCGTCTAGCAACAATGCGCCCAGCAACCCAACATCCTCCAGAAACGAAAACACGTCACCCTGGGCCTCAAAATACCGCGGCGCCGTAGTCGAAGACCTCGATCCCTCTGCGGCCTTCTCCGTCCAACCCACCACACCCGCTGTCAACGCCATGCTATCCGCCCTCGAACGCGACTACGACCACGTAACAGTAATCGACGAGCACAAAACTCTGCTGGGCTACATTGCCGTTTCCCGCCTCCGACAGCTTTTAGAAACGAAACAAGTGCAAGAGAACGACCCTGTGGATAAGGCGATGCAGAAATTCCAGCGGAAGGGGAAAAAGTACAAGCTGATCACGATGGAGACATCGTTGGAGGATTTAGAAGCCTTTTTCGAAGGGCAGTTTAGTGCCGGGGTGAAGAGTGATTTTGCGGTTGTCACAGATCCGGCGAGACGCTTTGTGCTGGGTGTGGCGACGAGGGAGGATTTGAGGAAGTTTGCGGAGAGGAGGCCGAATTGAGATGGGATGAGGGACGCACGCTAGAAATAGAAGACAGGTAGGCGAGAACGCCAGATACTGGTTGGGAGGGAGGTCTTTGTTCCTGAGAATGAAGAGTTGAAACATTAGCGAGGTGCTGGAGGCGCGGATTTAAAGGGATTGGTTCATTGAAGCGTATGGCAAGCCCGTCCCGTCCGCAGCGAGCACCACTGCTCCATTGGCATTCAACACGCCGGAAGGACCATTATGCAGGCCCTACTTGTTGTGGAAGTGCCACCTAGCCGCCTCAGAGGATGTTCCTTTTTCTGCCGTCTGTACAACAGGCGGCCGTATTTGTTCTGTTAGAGTCTATATGCTCTCCACCACGACCTGCCCGAACTGCCCGAGGGGACACTACGAACCCGGCCATATCCTGTATCGCAATTCGCATGTCCGCATCATCAATAGACCTCCATCTCCTCCAACACTGCCGCTTTTATCAATGGCTGCATCTCTAAAGCCCCTGATCTGTACTTCTCAAACTCCATTGACGCCCGTGTGCTTCGGACGTAGTAGCGTGAAGACTCCAACTGGTAACCCCAGGGAAGGAATGGCAGCCCCAACTTGCGCACCAACTCTGGCATGTCGCACGTCCCTTGACAACGCAATCCTATGTCTGATTGAGCTATTGGCAGCTCGCGGAAGGCGATCCAATCCAATTTGGTAATTGGCCACATGAGTGGGAGAGCCTCGCATTGCTCTTCGTTTGTTCTTGGGTCGTCGAACAACTCGGTTGAGTTTGTAGCAACGTCGTATATATTCTCCAACGTAGATTGAGTGAAGTCTGGAAAGATCGCCCTTGTCCACGCTGGGCTAAACATAGCGATGAATTCATGCTTCTCCAGGACTCTATCACGGCGTTCTGTTGCATTGAGGTAGTGACTGGTAATGAAAAGTCTAATGATCTGTTCACAGAGACGTCGAAGATGCACAATGACATCAGACAAATAATGCGAAGTCCAAGTAGTGCCTCGTGGCAACACGTAAGTGAGGCCATCCGAGTCCAGCGCACTCCGCAGCCCTCCCGGCCCGTATTTGTTCCTCATGTATATGTTAGGGAACATTCGTAGGTCCCGCTTTCGGTACGCCCACGATCTAGAGATGCCTCGATGCTTGCACCATCGTCGAAGAGCTTCCAGAAAAGGGACCTGGCTCGTATCGTAATCGTAGACATACTTGACCGTGGCTGTGAGGCGTGCCACCTCGCGGGCGCAGATATGGCGCGAAAGTGCAGTGGAATTGACATGGATGACATCTCGAAGCTCCTTACACACCCGTCTGCAGTGTTGGATGTCCTTCGCTGGGATGCGCTCGAGCACGGCGAGTTTGAGTTCGTTCGCCAGATTCAGGAAGGTCGCCATCTCGGAGTGCTAATCTTTCAGAAGTCCGGCGCTCGTAATGGCCGAGTTCTATTGCTCGAGGATTCAGACGCGGCGAGCTTGAATGAGAAGGTGAGGAGTCGGTGAGAATTGATCACCTTCGAACGGCCTCTGGTGCTTGCGCGATGGCGTCGCTGGTAGTTGATGCTGGTGCAGAAAAGGGTGATCAGTCGAAGACAGGCTTGGGATAGCAATTGTTGGTTTTTGGACGGCGTTCAATACTTGTCCATTGGTGTCGCCGGTGGATGGGCGTGTCGAAGGAAGGGAAATGAATCGAGAGCAAGCTTGAACTGACAAGCGCGGCCGTTGAAGTGCCTGCACATTCACATGCAAGGAGTACGGAATGGAAGTGATGTGAGAGTGAGAAGATTGATGAATCTGCGCTCTATTCCCGACTCATATGGCTATGTGGCCTTTCATTCCCATTCTGTGGATGCTTGCTCGTCGACAGTATTTAATAAACGTTGACCCACAGGCTACAACAGGTAGAGATGAAATCTCAGTAGAGGATCATATCCTCCATGATCGCAGCCCTCTTCAGCGACAGTATTTACTCGGTCTGGCTCTTGAGAATCTCTTAAAGTGCCCAACGGCTTTTGACACAATGTGCCAACGCCCCCTCTCCTTTTCCGCTCCAATGGAGGACGGGTACATTAAAGTTTTGCAGATATCTTTGCCGACCTTGGTGGCGTTGGCGTCAACAGCGTTTCGAAGTTGTACCCAGATTCTTCTCAGTTGTTTCAGTTCCTTTGTTGAGAGGCCTAGCATTGTGTTCAGCGTGAGCTCGACAGGCAAGCTGGGCAACGTCGCCATAGTCAAGTGTCCTTTTGCGATATGTCTTGTCGAGTCGATGGAGCAGGATTTTGTCAAACGCCTGGATCCGAATGTTGTGCTGTAATGCTCTCAGATATGCTTGAAAGTTTTATGCTCTGAAAAGGTTGAATCACATCTGTAAGTGACGGGTGAGGGACATTACCTGGGGGTCCGTGCTGACTTCTGCGAGATTGTGTGCATGTGAAATTATTACTGGGCAGCCACGCGCTCCCCACTGAGCGTTACTTATACCAACCGATAGAATATGCTCGCTCGGCACGGATTCCCAATTGTTTTAAGCGAGCACCTCGCAATGGTGAAGTAACCGCATTCCTATCTCCCCAGCCACAGAAACGAGAATTCACGGCGAAGCATCCCAACCCAGCCGACCAAATTCCCCCAAACCGTTCCGAACATCGTCCGCAAGTATCACGAGTCGATTCAAAAGCCTCTCCCGATCCCTCTGTGCCTCTCCATGCTGCCCCCAGCCCGCCAAGGCACTTTCTACTCCCACTCAATCACCTGCGTCCAGGACCAGTGCCTCAGCGTAGTAGTAGAGTCGCGGCAACCACATGATCAGAAGAAGAATAGCATATCCGTACTGAACTCCGCGTCTTATTAGTTAATGCGGGATAGTGGAAGAATTTCAACTTAAAAGGGGAAGGTCACCATATGTAACATCTTTTACCAGTAGCTTACGTAGATATGCTAGACTGCAGCTCATGAACTCCTTCGACTCGCTCGTTACGACCTGTAGCACGAAGAAAATGGATATCGCGCTCGTATCATCCCACTACCACCATCATTCGAAACCAAAGCGAACAGGCAGATAAGTTCTTCTTGGAGTGTTCGTAACACACATCTCGAATTGTCTTGACGCCGTACTCACTTTTTATCCAACCCAGAGTCTTCGAAACTACAGTCCCACGAGGGGAGGGAAAAGTACTTAACATCCCAGATCCCCTCCAATCCCGTCCCCTCATTGCATTCTGTGCTCTCAATAACTATCCCCTCCCCTCCCCCACCTCAACCAAAGGAACCTCAGCCGGCAACTCCGCAACCCTTCCCGCGCCATGTGCCCTCGCCTCCACCTCCCCGGTCTCCAACTCCGAAACACCCGCCGAACCCCACGTTGAAGCCTTCGCTTTCAGCATCTCCAAATCCTTCTGCTCGTCAGTGATGGAGGCGGCGGCGGCAGCAGCATCATGGGCAGATTTCTCGTGGATGGGTTGACCGTCAATCTCACCAGCTTGAGGTTGTGCAGCAGTAGTACTAGCAGGAGCAGGAGCAGGAGGGTGCGGATGAGTAAGAAGAGCTCTACGTCGTCGTCGCCGCCGTCGCCGCACAACCCACCATGCGAAAACAAAAGCTCCAACTCCAGCGAGTCCGCCCACGACGATTCCCGCAATGGCGCCACCTCCAAGCCCAGATGAACCAACAGAGTTTTCATCTCCCAGCGACAAAATCGCCGTGACTTCGCCCGTGGCGTTATTGGGAAAGAGCGCCTGGGCGACGGTGAAATTCCTGCGCTCGTAGTCCGCGATGACATACGCCTCCTGCCAGAAGACGCGGCCGAGGGTATACTGGCTGATGTATTGGGCTCGTTTGATGGGGAAGTAGTACTGCGACTGGTTGACGTGGGGATAGCTGAGGTTGAGGTCGAAGGCGGCGTAGGGGAGAACGATGGAGGCGCCGGAGGAAGAGTTGGCGCCGGCGAGGGAGAAGGAGAACACGGGACTTTCGGCGAGGAGACGGGCGTGGGTGGAGGCGTTGACGAGGTAGAATTCTGAGGCGGGGTCGTATTGGAGACCGAAGGTGGTGGCGAAGACGTCGCAGACTTCTGGGGGCAGCCAGATGTAGTTGATCATGCTGTTGAGGTAGACGGTGATGGTGTCGGTGAGGAGGGAGGAGGGGTCCGGAGTGGAGGTGCTGTTATAGGTGATGGATTGGAGGTTGATCTGCAGATCTTGGGATGGGTTGATGGAGAAGGGAACGGAGACGGAGTTGTTGGGATCGAAGCGCGTGGGGTCGTAGCCGCCGAGGGTGAGACTGCCGAAGATTGGGGCGTCTTTGTAGTATGCACCGGCGGTGTAAGCCCAGCTGGCGGATGGAATTTTTCGGTCGGTTTCGTCACTCAGTGTGCCCATCAGAGTTGGCACGGGATCGTCGAAGCCCGTGGTGTTGAGCCGAAGTGGACTCAGTCCGAGGACACCCACCCAAAAGTCGTTTGATGCGATTCTTGCAATCAGCTGGTTCGGCAAGGAAGGCAGAACACCGCTTGCTGTGCCGAGTGTCACGCTATCGAGACCATAGGAGGCATTGGCGTTCAGTCCGAGCATTGATTCGATCACGGGATTGAGGTTGTAGTATGACCCATCCGACACCTGCGATGTCGACCATGTGGAGGAGTCGTTTGCGCTGAAGACATCTCCTCTTAACTCGTCACAATTCCACAGGGCTGGATTCTCTTCGGTACAGCTTTCTGGCGATATGGCCCAGATTGCGTTGCCGGCTTGGACGGAGGAGCCGGGGAGGAGGTGGAGCAGTTGACCTGGGTTCAGTCAGTCGAGTGCTGGTGCACAGAAGAAAGAGTGACTGGCCTGGTGTTCCCACTTGGACATGAAAGGTGCTCCACTGTCCATCATTGCCTTGCCTGATGTCTTGTCAGTAGGATGTCGCTGCTGACTTTGGTTATACCCACCACGACCCGCTTGGCGGCACGGATATAGGTTTGAGCGAGCTCGGTGACGTTGCCGCAACGCAGACGGCGGCAATAGATGTTACGAGCACAGTCCTGGGTGCAGTGTGTCTTGCCATGGCGACTTACCCACATGGCAGAGATATTATGAAGACGTGCGGAGCGCAAGAGACAGAGTAGTCGCTACGTAGAATTGACACCTATCGGACTCGAGGGTCAGTCATCTGTTGAGTAGCAGCATTCAGGCCTTCATAATCCAAGTGGCTGAGCTGGGAACGGTGAAGTCAGCAGTCAGGCAAGCAGTTGCTCTAACATTATAGGCCTGGCAAGGAGTTGTCACGCCACGCTCGTTCAATCAGATGTTCGGGTCGACGCTTACATCTCGGAGTCCGGCGTTCCACGGCAGCAGATTCTCTGGGTGGGAGAGCAGTGGGAAGCGAGGTTTCAAACGAACAGTGCATGGGCTGACCTCCCAGTGGCGAAGCTGTGACATATGAAAATGCTGCGTGCAGGCCACGCGAGAAGCAGGGTCGCCTCGGTGCTTATGAAACGAGTATGCTGGACCGAGCCAAGTTCAGCTTGCAGGTCAGCCTCTGCGGTCCGCTGCTGTGTCACCGTAAGCATGTGCGATCCGCAAGGACGGCACACCTAAAATCAGATGGCAGGGAGATTGGATAAGAATGGGTCTATTGCAGGATGGCGGTGCTATGCCCAAACGCCGACCAGCGCCATGAGCATAGCACCAGCTACGACGGCACCACAGGCTTGTAGTCGGCGTCTCCCCCGCAGTTCTACATAGCTTGCGTCGCTCAGAAAGTCTTCAGCGAGCAGTTGGACCAGTCCGGCGTACAACAGCAAGCCACTGCTGATCGCATTCATAATTCCCACCATGAGTAGTCCAAATTGGCTTTGCGGATCGTACAGACCCTGAACCCCGAGGCCGATGGCTTGGCCGATGGGAGTCGTGATGCCGTACATCAAGCACATGACCCATGGCTTGTATGAGGAGGTGGAGAAAGATCCGATTGAAGCTATCCGCGAACCAAGCGCCAATCCCTCGAATGTTTGATGGAAGCTGATGGCGATCAAAAGAACAATGAAAGATGAGCCGGTGCTGACGGAGACGGCCAGTCCGATGAAGACGCTGTGAAAGAGAATTCCCGCTTCAAGCATGAGGCATTGAAGCACGAGCCGCTGCTCGTGTGGTGTGGTGGTGAGAGGTGCATCATCGTGCCTTGGTGCCTGATCTGCCCAAGACACTTTGCGATTGTGGCCGATGGGGCGCGTGTGCCCATTTACACGTCCATTAAGAACCAAGCTTTCCTCGTCGTCGCTGTCGGTCCCCCGCGTGAGTGGCTGGGTGTCCTCTGCAGTCGGATCGAGTTCATCTAAATCCAGGTCCAGATCATCATCTTCGTCGTCCTCCTGTTTTCCGGGACTTGGTGTCCGTGGGAGTGGTTTGTTCAAGGCAGGTGACGCGCTCGAACTTGTTGGTGTCGGAGGCGCATCCATATACGGGCTCCGCTGTTCTGCCATAGCGATGTCACCATCTTCGGCATTCGCCAAGGGCAGCTGCTGAAAGCGGTTGAAGCTCTGGCTCCTTCTTCCCACTGATGGCCTGGAGCCCATTCCGTCCACCTCGCCTGATCTAAGCTGTGCAAAGTCCACATGATGACTGTGCCCCGCACCTTTTGTAGCAAAGAACATTTCGATGCCCACGACCACCATCACACTGGTCATGGCGATGAAGCCTGGCATCGCCGGGTACACATCTGTCCAGAAGGGTGGCAGGCATGGATCGAGTAGATTCGTGTATGCGGTCGGAAACAGATGGACGAATGCGGTGGCTATGAGGACACCCGTTCCAAAATGGCGACTGATGAACAGCGCATGGTTCGGGACGGGCAGGCGTGGGAAACGTTTGATGGTGAGTGGGAAGCTGCACGCGAGGGTCGAAAGGGTGAGGATCAGGAAGAGCGCGCCGAGGTGGAGGCCGAAGTTGTACTCGCGATTCTTGTTATCGGACCCGCATGCCGGTCGCTCGCCTCCCGCCTGGCGTCGCTGGAGTTCGGCTTGAAGGAGGGAGAGTGGGAGATGGGCGAATCTGGCTGCTTCTGAACGGGCGGGCTGTCAGCAATGTGAAGGGTGAGATCGAGCGCGTCGACTCCACGTACCACCATTCGGGCCATCTCCGGTCATCTTCGTCGTTTCGGTCGAGCCTCGCGCCCCTCCCGCACCATGTTCCGCCTCCGTTGACTTCAATGTTGCGAGACTGGAACGAACATGGGATGCTCCATGGGGATGCCCATGGGCGCCCAGATCTCACTGCGCTTCGGGCCGAAGGAGCCGAGCCGATCCTCATGGCATAAGCAAGGATCTGCCGAACTGTGCTCGTGCTTTGTCTGCGGCATCATCAACATTCTCGCCGCAGTCCGGAGTGGCCTCAGGAACATGAAGTCAATGTACAGCGCCGGCTGGGAAGTGATGCCGATTCGGATGTGATGTACCGAGTAGAACGACCATCTCCAGCGACCAGGGGCCAGCTTAGCCTTGGATATGGCATGGGCGGGCTTGCAGTGTCCCGTCTTTCGGTACAGATGCCATAGCACAACCACCACCACCCATCCGTGGCTGAAGCCAAGCATAAACATCTCGCAAGGTCGTGCTACATCCCATCCACCGATAGAGACCATGCCTCCATGGCCATTCGAGCACTGTAACGCGCTTACAACATGATGATCCATTGTAGCCCGAGCACTACTTCATAGGTGACGTAATAAGCTCATATCATATACAATACTCCCCCTCCCATCAACCAGATTCCACCCCCGGCCCAACATCTGCAACATGTCCATCAAAGCAATCCATTTCACCAAACCAGGCAATGCCGCCGACGTGCTTGCTCTGAAGACGATCGAGAAGCCGCAGCCCGAGCCCAATGACCTCCTCGTCAAGATCAAAGCATGCTCCGTCAACCCCGTCGACACCAAGATCCGCCAAGGCGCATTTCCCGCACCAGAAATCACCGGTTTCGATGCAGCTGGAATCGTAGAATCAGTGGGCTCCTCCGTCGAAGGCTTCCGGGCAGGCGATGAAGTCTTTTACGCCGGCGTCCTCGGTCGACCCGGCACCACGGCACAGTACAACCTCGTGGACTTCCGGATCGCCGCCCTGAAGCCCAAGAAACTCGACTGGGTGGCGTCTGCCTGCATTCCACTCGTCACCTTGACCGCCTGGGAACTTCTCGAAGAACAGTGGCATTTGCAACAAGACGATCCGACGGGCAAGCAACAAGACAAATCCATCCTCATCATCAACGGAGCGGGTGGAGTCGGGTCCATCGCCACCCAGCTGGCTCGCAAAGTTTTCAAACTCGGCACAGTCATCGTCACAGCATCTCGACCCGAGACCATCGAGCACTCCAAGCAGATGGGTGCCACGCATGTCATCTCCCATCGGGAACCATTGAAAGCGCAGCTCCAATCCGTCGTCGGAATCGAAGGCGTCGACTACGTCTTCATCTGCTACGACACCAATGCCTACATGCAGATCGCCGTCGATCTCGCCAACCCCGGCGCGAAAATCGGATCGATCGTCGAGATCTCGGACAAATTGGAAGCGCTGCACACCATGGACGCGTTCATGAAGGCGTTGACTTTCAGCTGGGAATTCATGTTCAGCAAAGGCGTGTACCAGAATCGGCTAGCGTCGCAGGGCGACATCCTGCGTCGTGCGGCCGAGCTCTTCGATGCCGGCGTGCTGACGTCGCTCGAAAACGAGCGTGATGTGCTGAGTGTGAAGGCTTTGGTCAAGGCGCACGAGAAGCTGGAGAGTGGCAAGGCGATCGGCAAGACGGGTTTGGAGGTCAGTGATGAAATCAATTGAGCAATGGCAGGCGGTCTGGTGTCGATGAAGTGTGACGAAGCTGCTGTTATCTGATGTACATACCATATCGAGCATACACTCTTGATGTTAGAGTGCTGGAAGAATGGCTCATTGCCAAGATCAGCTGAGGTATACCATGTCAGTCGTGGAGTATGAAGCGGACTCATTACAAGGTAAGCATGCCTGATTCCCGTACATTGATCTAGCCATAAAGAAGCGTTCAAGGCAGCGCCTCCACGAGAGAAGCTTCAGCTTGGCACCTGGCTGCTGATGAAGCGGCATACTCACCCCTTGCTTCGGCCAAACACACGATCTGGCCAGTACCTCGCACGCATGTGATGTTTCCACACGGCAGCACCCAAAAACGGGCCCTCGCCACCATCACCAGTGCATCCCACCATGCGCGCCTCCCTGAACCTCCGCAGCACCACCCTCCGGCTCCTCCTCACTGTCCCAGCTCTTCTCTTCTTCCTAGGTCTCCTCACTCGCCCCTTCACACGCCCTAGATCCCTCTCCTCCCCCCTCACTCCCTCCCCCTCGTCTCAACCCTGCCCCGCCACCCCCCTCGCCTCCCGCATCCTCGTGCTCATGAAACTCGGCTCCCGCGACCTGCACACCAAACTCCCCATCCACTTCCTCACCACCTTCACCTGCATCCCGCACTTTCTCCTCTTCTCCGATCACGCCACCAACCTCAGCACCTACCCCGTCCTCTCCGCCCTGGACTCCATCACCGCCGACACCCGGTCCACCCACACAGACTTCCAGCACCCAAACACCGCCGGCTGGGATCTGGACAAATGGAAATTCCTCCCTATTCTATTCCACGCCCACGCCCACGCCCACGCCTCCACCTCCGAGGAAACGAGATTCGACTGGTTCCTAATCATCGAACCCGACACCGCCCTCTCCTGGCACAACCTCCTCCTCTACCTGTCCCGCCTCAACGCCTCGCAACCCCACTACATCGGCAACCAAGCCGAGATCTCCGGCCAGACCTTCTCACACGGGGGATCCGGAATCCTGATTTCCCGCCACGCCCTCACCACCCTCGCCCTCTTCCGTCAAACCACCGGGGCCACCGACTACGATCTGTCCTGGGAACGGCAAACCGGGGAAGAGTGTTGTGGGGATTTGATCGTGGCGCGGGCGTTGGCGGAGGTCGGGATTGGGCAGACGGGGAGGTGGCCGATGTTTCAAGGCGAGACGGTGGGGATTGTGGATTGGACGGAGCGGCATTGGTGCACGCCGGTGGTGACGTGGCATCATGTCGGGGTGGCCGAGGTGGATTTGCATTGGAAGTTGCAGGGGCAGTGGGTGGAGGAGCAGGGGGGTTGGGAGAGCAGGCCGTATTTGTTTCGGGATGTCTTTGAGCGGGTGGTGGCCGGGCAGGTGTTGGGTGATGGCCAGGGTAGGAAGATGCGATGGAGGAATCTGAGTGGATCGAGGAAGATGGAAGTGAAGGAGGATGGGTTTGAGGGACGCGAGGAGTGGGAGAGGGAGAGTGTGGTGAGTGCGGATGCTTGTGAAGGGGCTTGTAGGAGGTTGGAGGCGAGGGAGTGTGTGCAGTGGGCATGGACGGAGGGGAAGTGTTACTTGGATGAAGATATTCGGTTGGGAGGCCCGAATGGGGAGGATGATGAGGAGAGATGGGAGAGTGGGTGGTTGCAGGACCGAATATTTGATTTTGTGAAGAGGCAGGAAGGGTGTGAAGTTGATTGGCAGGAGTAACTCATCCAGCCATTTTGTACTCCTTTTGAGCTGCTCCAGGCTTCTTTAGAATCTTGGGGAGTCTTTTCCCTCATGGCTTGGAACTCTGAAAGTCTCGAGCCCGCTGATATGCCGATGTATCTTTGGCAGTGCTCCTGCATCTTCTCTTTCCTTGTAGCGATTTCGAGCCGAACCACTCTCCCCAGTCTGGTCTGATCTGGTCCGATCGATCCAGCCCAGGGCTTAGAGCCCGAAAGATAAAACTAGATTTCGCTGTCCACAGATGATGTAAGCATCTTAAAGCAGACTCAGAGCGATATCAACTCCACTTCGAAAACATAGCCAACCCGCTAGACGAAATGACAGCCTCCTCGCGCTTCGGAAAAAGCCATCTCCACACTCTTCCATCTTCCAACGCGGAGGATAAGAAGAACAGACCATTACCTTTCCCAGCCTCGTCAAGCTTGACCGCGTATGGCTGCATGCGAGAAAACTAGAGCGCAGAAGAAAAGAGCTGAGGTTCGGGCTTAGAGGCGTGGTAAGCGAAGCGGCATTTCTAAGACCTCGTTCTACCCGGTATGTATGCCGAGGCTAGGCCGAGCCAGATGCCAATATTCGGTCATATATTAGATGCAGGGCCTCACCATTTGTCAGAATGTAATTAACCCATCGTCGAGCCCAGAGTGTGGGCTTTGACCCGTGACCTATACTCTACACCTTACAATAAGCCAAGATTGAGACTGACGTGCGATCTATAGAGCAAGTCATGAAGTCGATCACGAAGCACCTGAGAAGAAGGCAGCATTCGACATAGGCTACGATCTACACACCGCACGTCACACCGGACGGTCCGCTGCTTTTTCAACATTTTTAATCTATATAGTCTCGCCAAAGCTCGAACCTTCTATGTTCTACGACTGCGACGCGATAATCAAATCTGCCAACTCCTGCAAATTCTTTGCCCTCACAATCTGCGTCATGGCCATATCCACGCCCAGCTCACGACGGATCCAGTTACGCAGCTCCACCGACACCAGCGAATCCAGACCATAATCCTGCAGAGGCCGGTCAGGGGACATTTCCTCGCGATCCATCAACGTGATGGCCGCCACCTTGGCGCTCAGCGCCTCCAGCACACTCGCCGGCTGACCGTTCGTCGCCGCGCCATTGGCGCCGGCGGCACCGGCCGTGCTGTTTTCAGCCTGTCGCCGACGGCGTCGCATGGCCCAAAGCGCATTGAAGCGCTCCCAGGGCTCGGGCGGCTCGGTGGCGGAGACGGTGGAGCGGACGAAACAGGTGATGCGACCGGAGGCGGACAGGCCGGAGGAGGGGCCGATGATGGCGGCTTTGATGATGGTGCGGAGCTGCGCGGGCGTGATGGTGAGGCCGAGGGATTCGCGCATCGAGTCGAAGATGCCAAGTTTCGCGACGTATCCAACGTCTTCGACGACGGGGAGGTGGACGGATGTGGCAGGAAGGCCTTGACTTATGCGGTAATCGGCGAAGGCATCCATGAAGGTCTGCGGAGGTCAGTGAGGGTTCTTGTGATTATTGCTTGGTGAAACTTACGCTGGTTCCGGAGTAGATGGACTGGCCGAGGTTTCCGGTCAAGCCTTCGACTGATCCTAGAGTTATGAAGAATTTCAGGTCGGGGAGCAGGCGGTGGAGATGCCAAGCGGATTGTATCTTGGGCCCGGTGATCTTCGTGAAGTCGTCGAAGCTGGCGTTGGCGAACAAGGCGTCCTGAGATCGAGGTACAGCGGTCAGCTAACATATTCCCGACAGTCGGAAGATCGATTTCGAAAGCACTTACGCGAAGGTAGAGGGCACCATGGATGACACCGCGCACTTTCGGGAGGTCCTTGATGTCCCGAAGCGCCGACTCAAGCTGGGTTTTGGATGCGACATCACAAGCAATGACTCGTAGCTGGAAGTCAGTTCCCTCATACCGTTCGATCAGTTCTTTGACTTGTGGATTCGAGGACCCGCTTCTGCCGAGTAGGACGACGTTGCGAGCGCCATTCTCATACATCCAGACGGCAAGTTCACGACCGATACCACCCGTACCACCGGTGATGATGTAGGTTTCTTCGGCAGAGAGGAGGGTTTGTGATGCGTCTGGGCGATTGAGACGAGGCACACACTCTGCCGTGACCTCAGCATCCTCATCGAATGTGACAACCAATTTTCCAATGTTCTGGCCAGACTGGAGTTTACGCAGGGCGCCGGAGATATTGGAGATGGGCAGACGTGTTGTTGGGGTGACGAAGGGAATGGAACCGTCATCAATCAGGCGAATGATCTCTGCAAGATATTCCTGAGACTCCCGTGGTCGCTGTTCGAGATGTCGTAGCGCATCCAGACTAGCAAATGTCACGCTTCGATCAAATGGCCGCATGGAGAGGTCGTTGTTTTGCAGAATGTCTGCTTTCCCGATCTCGACGAATCTTCCAAAGTCGGCGACCTGCAAGTGTAAGCTTATCATTCACAACCACCACATCGCAGAGGGCAGCTGAAAGCTCACCAAAGTCCAAGTGTGCTGCAACAGCTCGCCACTCAAAGAATTAATCACAA
Organism: Pseudocercospora vitis; assembly: GCA_026120125.1. Classification (NCBI taxonomy): domain Eukaryota; kingdom Fungi; phylum Ascomycota; class Dothideomycetes; order Mycosphaerellales; family Mycosphaerellaceae; genus Pseudocercospora; species Pseudocercospora vitis. The sequence goes on from JALRML010000066.1 coordinate 69,275, forward strand.
CGTCTACGCCCCTGCCATTGGTCGCCTCAGCAATGCCATCTTTGAACTCGTCGTTACGGCTGTTGAAGATATTTGACTTCGGGATGCCGAATTTTTCGTGCAGCAGAGCGCGTTTCTCGTCCGTTCCGGCCGTTGCATAAATCTCACCAGCGCGTTGCAGCTTCGCCAGAGCAATACAAGCCTGGCCGACCGCACCCGTTGCAGCATGGATCAGAACGCTCTCCCCTTCCCGTAACTGGCCGATCCGCAGAACTGCAATGTACGCGGTCAGGTACGCAATCCCAGCGCCGGCGAACGTCACCTCGTCAACACCGCTCGGGATTTTGCATACATGCATCCCGAGCACACGAACGTGCGTGGCAAAGCCTCCTCCTTCTTTCGCGATGTAGACCACCTTATCTCCTTTCTGCAGGTGTCTGACGTTGGCACCACATCGCACGACCGTACCAACACCTTCGAAGCCCGGTGACATCCACGGGAGATTGCCTAGGACCAAGAGCAGATCTCTGAAATTGACACCAGCGGCTGTCACACGGACCAGAACCTGGTCTTCATCACCCTCACGAGGCTGAAGTGCCGTGCTTCGGCGGAAGTAGATCGAATCCAAACTTCCCGGAGCCTCGACCGTCAGTTCCAGCGGGGCGATATCCGTGTCAGTCCAGATGTTCTGCTGATCTTTGACGGACTCCCCGGCCTCCATGGCGAAAGCTTGCTTGGCAGACTTGAGGAAGCGGAGTCGTGGTACATGGACCAGCCCATTCTTACACGCGAACTCTTGCTCGAGAAGATCTGCTGCCGAATCGCAGACTTGTTTCGCAACTTTCGCGATGCAAGAAGCGCCTGCGGACGTGTAGGGAGTGTCGTCGAGATGGAAGAGCTTCCTCGCCATATCTTCGTGTCGTACGGTGGTAAGCATGGCCTTCGCGAATCCGGTCTCTGGCTCTCCCCCTTCGGGACGCACCCATAGAATGCCTGCAGATTCCAGGACAATGTCTTGAAGTGTTTCGAAGTCGCGTTCAGTCATGTTGGCGAACAGACTCTTCTGAGGACTGTCCAAGAACACATACCAAGATTTCTCATCGATTTCCTCAAGCTGGGCCATCGGCTTGGTAGCTGTGCTGCACTGAAATTGCTGCTGGATCTCCTTGCCGACGAGTTGCGCGAATTTCTGCTCCTCGGGAGTGGCAAAAGGTCCGACAATCGTGACAAGAGGCTTCTGGCCCTGGTCATTCTTCGCCGCGACAGGAGCTTTCTTCGACCACATCGCCGCCATGAGTCGTTCTCGCTCCGGGTACTCAGAAATGTACCCGCGAACCCCATCGAATCCCGTGTCCAGAAGCAACTGGTTCCACACCGGCTTTTCCATGAGCGGGCCATCCGGACCACGATACTTGTCTTCAGACAACCACCATCCGGGCAGAACCGCAAACGGCATGGCGACTGGGGAATGGACGATGACCTCCAGCAATGCCAAAGTTCCACTGGGCTTCAGCAGACTGCACACATTCTTCATGGTCACTTCCATATTCGGTGTGGCATGCAACACATTGGCGGCGACGATCAAGTCGAAGGATTCCAGGGCGAAACCTTGCGGGACGGGATCGTGGCCCACGTCGAGCTTCTGGTATGTGATTCGGTTCGACCAGCGAGCGAATTTGACGCGCGCGTTCTCGAAGAAGCCAGACGAGATGTCCGTATAGGTGTATTTCCAGGCGCGTTGTGCTTCCTCGTCTTCGTCTTGGGATGTCAACGCTTCCAGGACCTTGAAGGTGGTGCCTCCGGTTCCCGCTCCGATTTCCAGGACCTTCATGTCTGGGCTCATTGCTGCCAATGCACGAATCAACCGCGCCAGAGAAGCGCTTCCCCGTTTCGTGTGCAGGTCCTCTTCGTAGTGACGGGAGAGGAGTCCGTCGTTGAGCATGATTTCCAAAGGTTTCACCTCACCACGAAGGATCTTGGTGAATTGTTTTCCCACCTCGCAGGACAGTTTACCCGGTGTGCTATGGTTAGAGACTTCTTCCATGAGTTTGCCCGCCTCGGCATCTGGCAGCACGACCGGGTTCAGTCGAGCTGCCCAGTCTCGGGCCTTCTTCATGAAAGGCGGCCACTGATCGGTGTCATCGTTGGCAGTTTCCTTCAAGGCTTTCCCCATGAGATGGAGCGACACTGACTCGACCTGTCTCTGGAAGACTAGATCACATTCCGGGACGCCTTCTTTTGCAACAGTGTCGGTCAATACCTGTCCATCAAGGAGGTCAAAATGGGGGACCAAGTCCATCTTGAATCCGTCGGGAAGGCTGGTCTCGCTCGTGCTCTTGACTGGCTGTCTAATACACTTCAGGGTCAGATTCTCCATCTCGAAGATCGGTACCTTCCGTTCGTCGACTGTGGTGTAGACTACGAAACTCATTCGGAGCGTGCCAGACTTAGGCTCCATTTGCAGACGATGCGAGACGATGGTGAACCGTTGGTTCGGCGTGGCCGGAATACTATTGGAAATGCGAGCGCGAGCAAAATACGTCGGCACATAAAGGCCTCGAGCTTCGGTTTCTTGGATGACGCTCAGGGCGTGGAACAGCGAGTCCAAGGTCGGGGGATCGACGGTGACTGGTGAGCCGAACGTAGCGCACGCCGTCAGCGAGTCGAGCTCTCGCAGGCTGATTTCGTGTACGACGATGTCTGGAGCTTGACGAAGGACATCCATTGTTCGATACTCAGGACCGTAGACTGTCCCTGCCAGGTCGGCCATGGCGTACTCGTGCACGGGGTCGAGCTCGTTTAGGTCGTTCCTGTTCGCAGTGCTCACGGCATCTTTGAATGCTGCAGACTCCATGTTGAGGCTCTGCTTGGTCGCCTCGACTTTTCCATAACAGTGCGTTACCCAGCCTCCCGATTCTGACCATGTCAATATCTCGAAAGACCACAGGGTAGACGAGTGCTGCTCTGTTCCAGTTGCGGAAGGCCGGAGCTTGGTTGTAATATCGATGCGTTCTTCTTCTTCAATCTTCAGACTTCTCTTGGCATGGAACTCTTTCAACAAGATAGTGGTTGGCTTCGAAGCAGATTGTAGAGTCCTACTGGCCTCAATGGCTAGCGACATGAATCCTGTCAGTGGAAAGAGCACTTCGCCACCAATATTGTGGCCCCGGATCCAGGGCAGGTCGTCGAGTGTAAAGACATTGCGGAACGAGGTTTCGTTGCCCTCCGAGTAGGGGCTCTTCCATCCGAGCAACGGGTTGAAGGGAAGCTTGTTCGATAGTCTCTCAGCTGGGACTCGCGCACGGTGGATGAAAGCTGTTTTCCTGTTCCATTCGTAACTTGGGAGATCTAGAATCCTCTTGGCAGTGCTGTTGTCGCTTTGCGTGACTCCTGCCAGATCAATCGGATAGCCTGCAGTGAACAGGCTGCCTGCAAGTCGCAGTAATGCCTCGGGCAAATCTGAGTTGCGGACCAGGGAAGGCAAATACGAGATCTGTTGTGGGCTTTTTCCATCGGATGCATTTTCAGCGACCCGGGCGAGCGTCTGCTGTATGGGGGTTTTCAATGCCGAGTGTGGGCCGATTTCCACAACAATGTCTGGAGTTTTCCGGTCCTCGTCATGCGCCTGGCACATTTGCTCGACAGCCTCGGAGAATCTTACAGGACTGAGTAGATTCTTCACCCAGTAGGCAGAATCTCTCGTAGCTTCGTCCGACTCAAGCTTTCCAGTCACGGACGACATAAATAGCGTTGACTCCGCAGAGGACTCGCCTGACGTGGACTCTTCGGAATCATCTTCCAAGTATGGCGCGATAGCTTCTCCGTACCATTTTGCTGCGGGCGCCATGTGCTGGGAATGGTACGCTACCGCAATCTTGAGCCGTCGGGCGAAGAATCCCTTGCTCTCTGCGGCCTTCTGCACGGCTTCCACCGCCTCTACATCGCCCGAGACAGTCGTACTTCCAGGACTGTTGATGGCAGCAATGACGGCGTACCCAGCGCCAGGAATGCTTGAGATGAGCTCAGTGGCCTCGTCGGGACCGACACCCAATGCCAGCATCGCTCCCTGAGCGGCCTGACTCTTTTGGATCTTCGCCGCAGCTTGGCCACGGAAGTAAGCAATAGCAAGAGCCGTTTCGAAGGAGATATGGCGTGCAGCGAATGCTGCTGCAATCTCACCACTTGAGTGTCCTCCGACAATCGAGGGTGTAACTCCCCAAACATCACGGATCAGAGTCACCAGGGCAAGTTGGACAGCGGTACAGGCAGGCTGGGCGATCTGGACATCATCGACCCGCGAATCTGTCTTCGACTTCTCAAGTTCCTCTACACAGAATATCGGTCAGCTACTATTCGTCAAGAATCAGAAGTCGTGTGCGAGATTTCTCCAATTACCTGTCAGCGACCAGGATGCTCCAAAATCGCGAATGATATCTTCAGCCTGTTTCAAAGCTGAGGAGAAGGCCCGGAAATGGCTCAAGTCAGCAACCATCTGGGCATACTGTGCACCTTGTCCAGTGAAGAGGAAGCCGATGCAAGGGTGTCGTGATCTCGAGGTCTTAGCTGAAGCCGACGAAGGTGTTGAAAGGTCCTTCTTGAGCGCTTCGACCGATCCACAAACGGTGGCGTAGCGGTGTGAAAAGTGACTACGACGCTGCCCCAAGGTAAAGCTCAAGTCTTCCAGGAAATTACCATGGGATTCTCGATCTTCGAGGTACTTGGCCACGCTGGTGAGGTATGCGTTGAGGCTAGCCTCCGACTTAGCAGAGAACACGAAAAGTTTGTTCGCGGAAACAGCGTCTTGGGCATCTGGGTTGGTGCCGTTAGTAACTTTCCCGGTGACTTTGGCACTGGATATAGAGCCGTTACCCTTAGTGATATTGCCAATGCGGGCCTCTTGGTCTTTGACTTGGTTGCCGTTTTGCGCCGAAGACCCTCCGTTTTGATTCGCCTGGAGAGAAGTAATTGAGTCCTTTGTGGCCGCCTCTAAGAGTACAGCCGCGTTGGCTCCTCCAAAGCCTACAGAGACGAGATATCAGTCAAGCTACGTGCAACTTGCACGAAGGCTATGACTCACCAAAATTGGTAGCACAGGCTCGTCTAAGCTCTCCAGCAGGCCAAGGTGTTGGAGTCTTGACAACCTATGGGGCGTCATCAGCATTCTTGCGTCCAGAGCCTTTCGCTATGCTGTGCTAACGTACCTTCAAGCATTCTCGGCCAACGATCTTGGTGCTCATTTGATCGAAATTCGCGTTTGGTAAAATGATGCCCCGCTCCAACATCATGACCGTTTTCACGACGCCTAGAACTCCGCTCGCTCCCTCTGTGTGACTGCCCACGAAATTAGCATACCATTACCAGCATGTCCGCAGCCAAAACTTACCCAAAGTTAGACTTCAGCGCCCCAATGAAGACCGGATCAGTAGGGGATCTCGATGACCCGAACACTGTAGCCATCGAACCAGCATCAATCGGATCCCTACAAGATTCAGCATCAGGCAGACCGTTGATGAATACGTGGCACTCACCCGACCTGCGTTCCAGTTCCGTGCCCCTGCACGAAGCTCGCTCAGTACTTTCATTTTAGACCAACTAGGGGTTGCTTACCTCGACATATCTCGTGTCTTTGGGATCAAGTCCCACCTCTTTGTGGAGTCGAGTGAGCAGCCGCACTTGGGCAGACTGCGAAGGCATGGTGATGCCGTTAGTTCTCCCCGAGTGGCTGGCAGCAGTATTTCGGATCACAGCTCGAATAGCATCGCCATCTCGGACAGCGTCTGCGAGACGTTTGATGAGTAAACACGCGGCACCTTCGCCACGGCCGAATCCATTGGCTCGCGTATCGTACGAATAGCTGCGACCATCAGGCGACAGCATACTGGAGACGGCAGATCAGCTAACGACATCTGGTACCATCGAGAAGAAATAAAGCTCACCCGGCGTTGTCGAGAATGATCCACGGAGTCGGGCTCAGAATCAAATGCGCACCGCCGACAAAAGCTGCATCGCACTCTCCGGACTGGACGCTTTTCGTTGCCATGTGCAGCGCATACGAGCTACTGGCGCAAGCAGCGTCTACCGAGATACTGGGACCCTTCAGATCGAAGAAGTACGACAATCGGTTCGCGAACATGCATGGCGCCATGCCAATGCCGGTATATTGGTTCATGCTCGGGGGGTCTTGAGTTGTCTGATCGCCGTAATCGAGCGACTCATTAGCAGCAAACACACCAATATTGGAGCCAGCCAATGTGGTGAGCGGAATTCCCGCATTCTCAGCTGCTTCAAAAGCACACTCTAGCAGCATCCGCTGTTGCGGATCCATCGCTCGGGCCTCATCCGCCCTAAGGTTGAAGAATGGGGCATCGAAGGCATAGACATTGCCCGGGAGGAAATGGGCACCTTTGGAAGAGTAGGTGCCGGCCTTCTCGTGCTTTGGATGGTAAAAGGCGTCGTGACTGAATCGATCCGCAGGGACTGAGGAGAATGCTGACTTGGCCTCGGACAAGAATTCCCACAAGCCTTTACGGCCGACCTCAGGAGCGCGGTAGGAGTACCCTACTATAGCCAAGGGACAATTTTGTGGCATGTTGAATGTGCAGTCGAACGTGCTTGGTACGGAGAATTCGATTCCAGCGACCCAAGATACTTGTTCACAGTAAGGGAGGGGACGAGAGTACTTGTATTGAGCTCAATCAAGCTCAACCAGCGGTGAGATGTTAATGGTGCACCTGTGTTGTGGATAGTGCGCTCTTGCCTGACGCCTTCCACAAAGCGGGCCTTCATAGATTAGCAAGATACCGTGCAGTGGAGAGCGCACCGACATTCAGATCGTCGTTGGCGCAGTTTCTAGTCCGGAGTGGCGTTTTCCATTTGGGGCGAGTGGTATAGATCTGTTTGGAGTGTTCGCGCTCTGCAACGTGGCGAGAGCTGAACTGGTACACAGCACATGACGTCTCTGCATGCCCTGTAACAGTGGTTCGTCTCAGGTTTCATGGCCTCTCAACAAGACCTAAAGCAGTCAACACAAACCTAGCGGTCAACTGGTGGGGACCACATGCTGCAGATACAATGCGTCAACGTACATACTGTAGCATTTCAGCAGGGTCTACGGGGATTCATGTTTTTTTCGCACTACCACACCCTCTTTACAAAGGCGTCCCTGCCAGCTCTCATGCGGGTATGGATGGCAAGTTTCATGATGGCACATAACATCCTGGATGGAGGTCGGTGTCCTCTAGCATACCTTTTCCGGCCACTCGCCGTGCTGTCAGTGGGCGCCATCAGATTCCACTGCCAATATGATATGCCTAGATTGGTGTGCAGATTGCCAACTAGAGTTGATCAGCCTCGACGGAGATCGGGTTGATAGCAATCACTGGGTGTGCCCAGTAGGCTTGGTGACGCCTGGTGGCTCTCGCTTACGAGTCTGAGATATGCGGCTTGGCTGTGTGGACATCACCGTGACGAGTTTGAAGCTGCATTGTAACTTGTTACGCCAATGGTGCGTTGAAGCTGAGCATTGTCGTAGCGTTGTTGGAACTTGAAGACGTGATGTACTTAGTGTCTGAATCCGCGCCGAGCCGTGGACGAGCGGCGCGGTATGCAGTCGCGTAATATGGCTAGCGGCGTGAGCTTCCGAGCTAGGGACTTTTGTATTTTAACGTACGTGACATTAGTATATATTCTTTTCGGTAATGCGAGTCCTCCTAGACTACTCTTAGTATCTTACCTAATAACCTTCTTTCTATTAGTATTAAATTTAGTACTTTTCTATTTAATTTATTTTATTTTATCTACTCTAGTTTTATAAGATTCTACTTAAATAAATTTTAAGTTTAATAACTCTTTTTCAAGTTCTATAAGCTTCTATATTCTTAGCTTTGAATCTATAATATTTTATTTTATAAGCTTTTTTAACCTTTATTATTAGACCTATACTATAATTAGGCTTTAGTAAAGGCTAGTCACTCTACTCTAGACTATATAAGAGCAGAAGCAGTATAACTCGGTAGTATAGGTTATCCGAAGTAATTTTCTTAATTTCAAGAGACCGATTAACGTCCGACCTGAAGTTCTGGCCTACCGCCACGCGATGTGGGACCGCGTCCGATCTGCAACGCATTCGACATACGCGCATTAGCCTGTTCCTAACTTCACCAGTGACATGTGAAGCTCCCTGCTCATTGGGGATAATGCAGATGCAGCATTGCCCATGGCATGTCTGGAGTGAATGGACTGAACCTCGGTGCGGGATGCAGGTGCACATCTTCCTAGCGAATCTTTTTGATAGAGCTTTGAACGCATTCGTGGCTCCAGTAGTTGGGGAAAGGTTCGATGATTGACCAGTGCGCTTCTGTCGATCTTGCTCTCCATGTGTTAGTCACCACGGCATCGCCGTGTATTGTTGCTTTGACTGTTTTGGACGGCATTGGAGAGGTATACCGCTGACAATGCCCAGTCATCCCGTTCGCTAGGTCACGCAGCCATCGATGTTGGCTCAGTGCACTTCTTCCATACTACGAATCTGAGCAGTCGATATCCTCGACATGGACTTTGCAGACATACCTGAGGCAGTCCTTAGTGACCTGGGAAGATCGTGTGACATTCCCTCTGGCATGATCGAGGATGTCTACTCTTGTACACCAATCCAGCTCGGACTCATGGCTGATTCCTTGCACGATCCAGGAGTCTACGTGTACCGCGATGTCTTCTCGCTAAACCGAACTATCGACATTGAACAACTCTGTTGGGCCGTCAATCAAGTCCTCTCTCTGAACCCAATCCTTCGCACACGAATTGTCGACAACAACACTCTGGGCCTAGTACAGGTAGTGGTCAGCGATGATGCCATGCAAAAGACGCAGTGTCTAGCGGAGGGCTCCATTTCCGACCACCTTCGAAAAGACTCGGAATGCTTAATGACGCTTGGAACTGCTCTCTGGCGCTCTGTTATCATTGGTCATCAATGGGTGGTAACGATGCATCACGCTATCACGGACTCCTCCTCAGGGAACGCGGTCGCGAATGACGTTGCACGGCTCTATCGGGGCCTCCAGCCCGAAGTTCATGCTCCCTTCAAGGCATTTGCAGAGTATTGCAACAGTATCGATTCCAGCGAGGCTCAGAGCTTTTGGTCCTCACGATTCCAGAATGAGCCTGAAGTATTCCCTCGAAGTCGTGATGACTCAAGTGGAGAGGCTCGAACTTTCAACAAACGACTGCACGTGGACTTGGATGCGAAAGAAATATCCATTGCTTTGCTACCATCCTATATCGAGGTAGCTTGGGCATTGACCGTGCATGCTTACACCGGGGATCTGGAAATCGCTGTTGGCGTGGTTTATTCTGGTCGTACATCCGCTCCCCAAGGCCTCGAGACGACTCTAGGACCTACACTTACCACAATTCCCATTCAAGTATCTCTGGGGCGACAAACTCCGGTGAAGGACTTGTTGAAGGAAAGAGCGATGCAGAGGCGACAGCTGCAAAGTCACCCGGCAATGCAATATGGTCTGAAAGGAATTAGGGCGTCTTCAGACGCAGCCCACGCAGCATCCAAATTCTCAACGGTCCTCAATATGATACTCGATCAATCTGCTGCGCCTCCGGGTGCGGGTCTTTTCAAATTCGATTACACAGACAGCGCATCTTCTCCATATGGCCTCATGCTCATTCTGAAGCTCAATTCTTCCAACATAGACTTTGAAGCGCTTTATCGGACATCTGATATCTCCACCGAGTTGATGCAGCGCATCACGAGGCAATTCGAGTATACGTTGAACTGGCTCGTCGGCGCTCCAAGTGAAACAAAGCTAGAAGCGCTTCCAATTCTGAATCCTGAAGATCGACAACAAATCCTCGAGTGGAATACCGCTTCTTTACCTTCCGTTGTTGAAGCAACTCTTCCTGACCTGTTCAAGCAACGAGTCCGCACCCAACCCAATGCCATGGCAGTGGAGGCAGGAGACGTGGTATTCACATTCGAGCAACTAAATTACATGTCGTCCGTTGTCGCACGGGAGTTAGAAGAACGGGGCCTCGTTCCTGAAGATAACGTCCCTTTCATCTTTGAAAAATCTGCTTGGACAGTCGTAGCTATCCTGGCCATCCTCAAGGGAGGATATACTTGTGTACCGATCGATCCGGACCAGCCAGTAGAGCGCAAAAAGCACATACTGGACATCACAGGTGCAAAGCTGGTTCTAACTTCCAACATGCAGTATCCACGGACAATCAAAGTGTTCCCGAATGCTCTGACGATAGATGAGCAATTCACACGCAGACGGAATTCCATCGAAAGCGAGGTCCCAGACCGATCTGTACCAAGTAACGCCGCATACATACTTTTCACAAGTGGTAGCACGGGTATGCCCAAGGGTGTAGTGCTGGAGCATCGATCTTTAGTGACGTCCATCACGAGACTGAAGGAACGCCTGGATATTTGCCCTGGCCGTCGCATGTTACAATTCGCCTCCTACATCTGGGACATTAGCCTGTCGGAAATCTTTGGGTCTCTGCTATTTGGATCATGTCTCTGCATTCCATCGGATGAAACGCGAAAGGGTGATCTGGCCGCCTACATCAACTCCAGCAGGGTTGACTGGATGATCCTCACTCCCACTGTCTTGAGGACACTCACTCCGACCGAGGTTCCCCATGTACGCACGGTGGCTTGTGCCGGTGAACCGGTGGATCCCGAAGCATTTGTGCATTGGGGAACAGGGCGTAAATTCTTCAACGCTTGGGGACCAACCGAGGCATCCATTGCTAACTCAGTCGCTGAGCTGCACCCGAATTCGCTATATCCCGAGACCATTGGCACTGCGGCCAACTGCGCCATTTGGATCGTCAACCCCTTAACACTGGAACTACTGCCCATTGGCGCTGTGGGCGAGATTCTCGTCCAGGGTCCCACTGTAGCTCGTGGGTATTTGGGACAGGCGGGCACCTCCACCTTCATCACACCTCCCGCCTGGGCACCGCTAAATGGCGGCAGACGCAGCATCCGGCGCCGCTTTTATCGGACTGGTGATCTGGCCAAGTACAACTCGGATGGCAGTCTGTGCTACCTTGGCAGGAACGATCACCAGGTCAAACTACGCGGCCAACGATTCGAGTTGGGGGAAATCGAGGGCGTCTTGGCCGGTAGTGGTCTGGTCAGGAGCGCTTTCGCGACGATATATGAGGCAAAGCAGTCCCAGGCTGGTAATGACGCCGTCTCCAAGGCCAGCAGCAAAAGAAAGCACTTGGTTGCTGTGGTCACATTGTCCAATCCCAAGCTGACTTCCGGAGGTCTACTGGAGGAATTCACTGGAGGTGACAAAGAAAAGGCTCTTGAAGATCTTCAAGCCATTAAGAACTACGCCGGAGCACGTCTGCCCCACTTCATGATGCCTTCTGCATGGCTTGTCGTACAACGAATGCCGCACACCACTACCAACAAGCTCGATCGGCGAAAGATTCAAGACTGGATGGAGCACGAGTACGATCATGTGAAAGGATTCAATACCGGTGCCTCAGCTGGTGTGGAAGTGGAAGTTCCTGTGACTGAAAGTGAATTGGCTCTTCGGCGTGCTTGGGCCTCCGTTCTCACCATACCAGAGGAGCGAATAGGTCGACAGTCCTCATTCTTGGAACTCGGTGGCGATTCGATCTTGGTGAGTGTTACTCAATACTGTACAAATCTGTGCTGGACATAAGCTAACTACATATGTCACAAAGGCCATGCAGGCGATCCGTCGCTGCAAGATCGAAGGAATTGATCTGAAAATTGGCGAGCTGCTGCGGAACAACAGTCTATCCACCATTTCTGGGAAGGTTACGCCTGTCGACAGTGGGAATCCCTCCAGTCGAGCCAGCTCACAAGGACGCTCCTCTTCCACCGATAGTCAAGGCATTGGCAGCCGCGTTGGAGCCGCCATAAATGCAATGGACGGCAAGTTGTCCATCCCTGTGCTTGAGGAGCGTCGAGATAGTCTGTTCCCGGCGCCCGACGATTATGACGAGGTGGGTCAAACTCATGACACCCAAGCCTTGATGCTTGCCACGGGTGAGGTAGCAGGAAATGGGTTCTACAACGAGTTCCGAATCACTCCTTCTCGCACTACGCTTAATCTGCAAAAGCTGAGAGAGGCCTGCGAGCGTGTCGTACAGCACTGCCCCATCCTGCGCACCATCTTCATTCAATCTGCAGGCATCCTTTATCAAGCAGTCAAACCATATGCGAAGGGCGTGCAGGTCACTACGGATCATAAGGAAGCCAAGTCCATGATTTCCACGACGACATATCTTGCTCATTTTCACTTGCTTCCTGATCGAGAGGACAGCGAATATTGCTCGGCTTTACTGATCAGCATCCATCATGCCCTTTACGACGCGTCTAGTCTTGGTATCATATTTTCTGAGCTCGGATCCGCCTACTCGGAGAAGCCATTGTCCCCCCGCCTCGAATTCCTGCAGTGGACAGCTCGCTCAATTGAAAGTTATAAAGAAAGCTCAACGGCCTACTGGAAGCAGCTTCTCCAATCCTCTGAAATGAGTTGCTTCACCACAAAGCCCACCACGCTCAAACCTGGCGCCCTGAACAGCGCCACGATCCAAATCACAGTCCCCCTTGAATCCCTACGCACACCCTACGGCACACCAGCCATCGCATTCAAGACCGCCTGGGCGCTCCTCCTCTTCCACGTGCTAGGAACCAACGACTCAGTCTTTCTCGAAGTCAACGCCAACCGACACGACATCGACTCTGACACCGTATGCGGACCCTGTGCCACCCTTGTTCCAGTGCGAGCACAACTCGACACAACCACCAAAATCTCCACCCTCGTCCAGCACCTGCAGGCCCAATACCTCTCCAGCCTCGCCCATCAACACCTCGGTACCCGGACCCTCGTGAGAGAATGCACCGACTGGTCTCCCTGGACATCCTTCGGCTCCATCGTCGTCTTCCAAAACCACCGATCCCTCGCCTCATCCTTCCCATTCTGCGACGCCATCGAATCCACGCTCTCCGCCACCGGCACTCCGCCCGAGCTCGCGCAAATCTGGGTCGTGGCGATGCCGGCGCCCGAGTCCTTGGTTGTCGATCTGTCATACTCTCCCTCCACCATTCCAACCAAGCAGGCCACACAGATTGCGGAGACATTCGAACTCATCCTGCGAAATCTGGCAGGGAACCTCGATAAAAATGCCGGGGGCGCATTTGAACGCGATCTGGGAGAGCGCGCTTCGGGTTTTCCGATCGATGTTTGCAATGCGGTATCGCAGCGTGATCATGATGGTGGACCTGCTCGAGAGCCAAGTGAGGATGCATGCAGTGTGGTAGCAAAGGCTTTGGCGGAAATCAATTTACCTGCTTCAAAAGGTCGGGAAGACATGATGTTGGAAGAATGTGGGGCGGATGCGGTGACTGCGTATCTGTTGTCGGAGCAGCTTAAGAAGGCCGGGTACACTTTGGAAGCGGGAGAAATTGTGGAGTGTGAAAGTCAGAAGGCTTTGGCTCGGTTGGTTGATTCGAAGAGAAGGGTTATTTAGACATTTGAGATTTATTAGACATAGATGGAGTATGAAATACAACGGTCTGTTTTCATCTGTTTTTGTCAAGTTTTGGTACGGCAAGGTCGACGTTTCTGTATCGGAAGGTTTGTTCGGTCATATTAAATCCTCTGCTACAACCGAGGACAAGTAACAGGCTTCGTATGTAAGAGACCATAACTTTCACGCAAGAACGATTGCATGTCATTGCCTCGCAACGTGAGAACTCTATACAACAGGTTCTATATTCTCCCTCTCTCTCTCAAAATGCTTTCGCCTACAATCTATCCGAGCAGCAACTGCTTATTGTTGAATACACAGCTCCCTCTCGAAACACCGACAGAATGCCCTCTGCCCTTACGCCACGGTCTTCGCATTCTCCACCGGACTCACGTAACAATGCAACGGCGGCTTGTCCCACGTCATGTACACTTTTTGATCTTTGGTCCACAACTCACTGTCCGGTGCCAGAGTGAGGTCGAAACTGTAAAAGACTTTGCCGAGAATGAGTCGGATTTCTTGCCATGCCATACTGAAGGTGTATGATGTTAGTCTGGTTCCTGTGGATGTGACTGGTCAGATATGATGGGGTTAGGACTTACCTCTTCCCTAGACAGACTCGGGGACCAGAGGAGAAGGGCAGGTGGCCATGCTTCTTGTCATTTGCAAAGGAGGCGCTTTCTTCGGCGTCGGAGAGGAATCGCTCCGGCAGGAATTCTTTGGGATTGTGCCAGTTGTGCGGATTCATGTTGGCGGCGAGACTGGCGACGAAGATTTTTGTCTGTACGCGGGGAAATTTGATTAGCATTGGTTTAAAAGAACTTCTGAAAGGCTGAGATACACACCTCAGGAGCAACTTCATGGCCATCGATGATGGTCGCTTCGCCTGATGGTGTCAATCTAGGGAAACCCTCTACGGCCGGTGGGTAGAGTCGCAAGCCTTCTTCAATGCAAGCAGTCATGTACTTCAAACCTTGCAGGTTCTGGATCGTGAGGGCTTCTTCGGATGGAATATTGTCGCGAAGCTCGCGCACAAATCGGGATAATTTCTCGGGGTTCCTCAGTAGCAAGTACGTCAGTCCACTGACCAGTGTTCCGGTCGTTTCGGTGCCAGCAACCATGAACACGTCCGAATTGGCGTACATTTCCTCTCTCGTAAGCCCGGCTTCCGTATTGTCCTTGGCCAAAGCCAGGCCCCAGATATCAGGTCGGTCAAGTTTGCTATCGATGCGTCGGTCGACGCGCTGTCTGGAAAAGTCGCGGTGCTGTTCCACCTGGTCCATCATGGATCGAGGGAGACAGAACTCGACGAGGAACCATTCCAGCCAGGGGAAATATCGGATCCCGTGCAGGTAGTTGGAGTACTTGAACCCGGTCAGGATCGCTTCCACCCACGGGCGGTAGGCGGCCGATTCGAGCAAATTCAGCGATTCACCGAAACATAAGTCCGCCATAACATCGAGTGTCGTGTAGTTGTACTTCGGACAGTTAGCCGCCGTTCAATGAGTCTTCGCAAACCTCCCAACATACCCATTCTCCAATATCAAATTTCTTCTTCGGATCCTGCGTGACATCGTCTCTGATCTTCCGAACAAGCTTATCGATGTGCACATTGAAAAGAGGCTCCTGGAGTTTCAGAGCGCGGTCGGAGAAGGCATGCGAGAACACCTTTCGCATTCGAACATGCTCGTGTGGTTCCGTGGCATTCACAATCTCCACCTCGCCGATCGGACTGCGGTAGTAGACAGGATCTTTCTTCAGAAGGGGCAAGCTAGTTTTCCTGTGTCCATAGATCTCTTTGTAGGCATTCGCGCTCGAGAAGCTGAGCTCATTGGGCGAGATGCGGACGACTTCGCTGTTATATTTCTCGTGCAGATCGATGACCCAAAAGATGTTCGTGCCGCGAATAAGATGATACGCGGATGGGATGGAGCTGATGGCCGCGGTCTTGGGGCCAGGGAATCTGCGTAGCGGATGGAAGAAGATTCTATAGGTCCATACCCAGACGAGGTAAACGATCAAAAGGGAACTGGCAAGTGCGAAAGTGTTGGAGAGGCTTCTGGTGAAGAGCCGTACCAAAGACCCTTGTTCCATATTGGATGGTTGACCGCCAGAAAACGACATGACACTCGTAAGAGGGAGTGCAGGATGCTACAATTGCCTTCCATCTCACTGACTTGTTTTTGTGTGCATCATCGAGGGTTGCGTGAGCTGCAGCCGTTGATGCGTCCTTGACCGACTGTCTCAGGGCATACGCCAATCTTGATATCGTGGCGGGCGGTCGTTGGCTGGAGACGAATTCAACATGGAAGCTCGAACCATGGGTTGGCTGAAGATGTTGCGTGCAGGGAGATCTACGCTCTGCAGTGTCTGTTTCGAGTACAGCGTGTGCTTGTATCGGCGGGATACTAACTTGCCGTAAACACTTCTCTATACCGTTTGCTTTAGAATTTACGTAGATATTTTAAGTATATTATTCTCTTTTCTCTCCTAAATATAGATTTTATATAGATTTATAAGATTTTGATTACTATATATAAATATAAACTTATAGTTACTATCGTATTAAAGAAGTTATTCTAAATATAGGTTTAAGATAATACTTTTAGTTTATTAGTAGTCTATATATCCTATTAGAAAAAAACTACTTATATATTATAGATCGTTACGCCTAATGTTCCTTATAACAAATACGTAAATAAAGTAACGAATAATATTATATATAAAAAGTACTTAGTATGCTTAGTATACTTAGTAGTACTAAGCATACTAAGTACTCTAATTAGAATAGAGTCTTCTATATATTTAGGAACGTCGAGATACTCTTATAGCTTTAAGGCATTTAACTTATATTATAAACTTACTAATTAGAATTAATACCTTATTCTTAATTATATCGCTCCGCTCCTATCTACTAAGTACTCTTTAAAGAATAATCCT